>JAANDH010000431.1:0-22353 GCA_011799765.1 Nymphaea thermarum
CCTACTTAAAGTCTTAAGAGAACACTAAAGTGATTTCAAAATGATTTCACAAGCTTTTCAAATGACATTTACTAATTCTATTTTTTCCTCAAAATATTTCACATTTTCAAGTAACTCTTCAAGAGTTCTTTTCAAAAGTTTGAAACATCAAACTTTCAATATTTTCTACACCGCATATAGAATAAAAAAGATGTTTAAGATAAAATGAAATGCATCAATGATGAACATAGCCCTTGGGTTGATTACCCCCGGTAAAGGCGCCGGGAACGGTCAATCCTCGTACCGACGGGCGAGTCCCTTTCTTTCCTATTTCAAAACAAAACCTCATTTTTCTGGAGCACTCCAAAACCAATGAAAAAATTTGGGATGCAAACACCAATGCAAACGGCAGACTTCGCAATGCTCTGCTTACTGGGCTGGAGGCCTTGGACTTCGTGCTGCCACAGTCTGGAAACTTGATAAGCTTCTTGCCGATTTTGTTTGGGCTCACACTGATCACCACCGGCGGCGTGATCGACTCAGTTGGAGATACGGGCGGAGTAGAAATTTTTTATGTAAACCGGTTGGTAAAGGGGAATCGACATCCATACTCTCATTAGGGCTGCGCTCCGTCTTTAACAGCCTTTAGGTACCAAGTCTGATGAATGGAATTATTGTTAGAAGACAAAGCAACGCATCAACGTCTCTTCCCCACACATGAGGGAACGCACAAACTCCACGCCAGGAAAAAAAAAAACTTGGTGCATGCATGTCACATGGAAAAGTACGGAATATCAGTTGTCATACTTTCCAGGATGTTTCTAAAATTATCATGCATAAGATCAAATGTCACATGGTAAACTTATCATACTTTCCTGATGTTTTTCACGAGTTCGGAAGGTCAATTATCAAGTCCTTGTCTAACATTTTTATAACGAAGGCGATTGATGGGGTATTATGAAGTTGTTGTGAATCTCCGGTCCTGATCACCAACTTCGCAAATTAACCTTTGAAATTAAAATATATTTCAAAACGAACAAACACGTGTGTGTAAGCTATAAAAAAACTTAAATTTAAAAAGGATTTTCAATTTGATTTTTTTATTAGTATGTTAGCCGGATATGGAATCAATGCATGTTTTGGCCGATCATATGCTTTGATTCAATCTCCTATACGCTAATTTTCTTAGGCACCTGCAACCTGCCGCCGATTCGCAGTGGATCTAAGTCTCTATATTTCCCTCTTTTTGAATTGATGTTTGAGGTTGAGATGTGGGGTCCAAATTGTCTGGCTAAAGAGAAAAACATGCACATGCTTTTCTTCCAACTGCACCCCCTGACCCACTTGCATTGGGGGACTTCTATGATTACCTGCTTCCAAGAAAACGCGGATAATGGATTGTCACGAGAATCACATTTTCCGGATCCTGCAGTGCAGACCAAGGTTGGTCATCTTGTTCTATAAATCAATTGGAGGCTCGTTCTTCCAATTCATTGGGAATTAGGCTCTAGTTCCACACAACCGACGCCCGCCTTTGAGTCTTTTCATCGAATCCATTATTGGTTCTTCTGTTGCTAATATGGTTCAAGGTTTAGGTTGCAACATCTCCGTCCTCAAAACTGAGGAACTCAAGGAGAAAGTAAGGAGGAAGCTCAATGGTACCAACGACGAGTCGGAGCTCCTGAAATCTATCGACTCTCTCCATCGCCTCGATGTTGCTTACCACTTTGCTCATGAGATGGAAACTAAGTTGAGCTCCATCTACCATAAATTTGGAAGATTAGACACTGACGATCATGACTTGCATTCAGTAGCCCTTCGATTCAGACTCTTACGGCAGCAGGGCTTCTGCGTCTCCCCAGGTAAATCCAATCCAAGCAGCATTGTTCTGACCCATCTTGAATTTCCAGCACTCCGTTGGTCTGTCATGTGTCTTAGTTAGATTTTCATGGACACTATACCTCTGCATTTGAATTAAATGGCGGGGGTACACTACATAACTTAAAGGGAGCATCAGCGTGATCCTTAAAAGAGAGTATCACTGCGATCCCTAACAGCCACCTTGCTCAAGACCTTGGAAGCAAAGAGAATGGGGAGACTTCGAGGTCTTGTTGGGATGGTGGGTCGTAATCTTCTCACTTGCCTGTCAAATAGCTGCAGTCACAGGATTAAGAGTTATTAATCGTCAAAATTTAATACTAAAGAATTTTATAGCTCTGCATGTGATTGAATTGGCAGATTGAATTAGAGATGTCGGGAAGTCTAGTTGATGGATAGGAAGTAACAGAAAATATTGGACAATCGATCGATATCAAGATGCATTCAAGAAAAGATACCATGCATCACACTCACTACTTTTTCCTTCCGTTTAGTTGCTATCTAGTTCAACTAATTCTTTCTTATTTTATAATGTAGATGTATTCCAAAGGTTCAAGGATGAAGAAGGGAGATTCGACCTTGGTTTGGCAAAAGATGCAAATGGTTTGATGAGCTTGTATGAAGCTGCACAGTTTGAACATCCGGGAGAAGACATCCTCAAAGAGGCCAAAAACTTCGCTTCATCGCACCTTCTGGCATTAGTTCCATTTCTTGAACCCTCTCAAGCCAAGCGAGTAGAGCATGTGCTAGATTACCCTTTCCATAAGACCTTGCCTAGGGTTGAGGCAAGACGTTGGATAGACATTTTCCGAGATGGCTGCGAAATAGATCGAGATATGGTAGATCTAGCGATATTGGACTTCAACCACGTTCAGTCCATTCACCAAACAGAGCTTAAAGAATTTTCTCGGTACACCTTTTTCATTCTTTCTTTGGATCTTACACTCTCGTATTCTCTTCGATTGTTTTGAAAAAAAATAATAATAATAATTGCTGTGCTGCGGTTAACATATATTGCATGTTCTAATATACTTGAGGAATTCCTGAAGGTGGTGGGAAGAGACAGGGATAAGTAAGGAAATGGGATCTCTTGTAAGGAACCAACCTATCCTTTGGTTCATGTTATCCTGTTTGGCGTTGCCAGAGCCACAGTTCTCAAGGTGCAGGATTGAACTTGCCAAACTTACAGCATTGGTCTTTGTAATTGATGATTTATTTGATGTTTGTGGGGAGTTTGAAGATCTGGTCCTCTTCACTGAAGCTGTCGACAGGTAAACTATTGATCTTGTGAGGCCAACATACATATTCCCATCGATTAGTTGCATCCGTCTCAATTAGACCAGGTGAAATTTTCACCTATGGGTAAAAGTACTCTTCAAAAAAGGACTTGTCTCACGCCCACAACGTCGATCGGTGGTCCATGTGATCAAGTCATTGATTTGTCTCATTAAGTTTGTCTTTGTTCATGTTCCTTTGGACTTGTTGGCCACAAAGTACTCCCTCCATTCTCTGTAAAATTCAGACACAGATCCAAGATGTAAATTTAGTGACACCAAACAGATCTCACATCCAACATGATCAAGCGGTTAACTATTTCTAGATATATATTTGATATTGCTTTTACTGACTGTTTTCACTGATGAATCACAATTGGATTTTCAGTTTGGACCCAACATCTGTGGAGCCGCTTCCCAACTGCATGAACCTGTGCTTCGTGGCTTTAATGAATGTAGTGACAAACGGAATTGGATTTTTGGCCCTTAAACCGCAGGACAGCGTCGACATGCTCCATCGTTCCAAAACAATGGTATGGCTGCCAATTCTTTCATGTATTCTACAAAGCATTTGTTCGATCATGTCCTCCAGTCTTCATGTTCCATTTATTAAGTTTACCCGTTCAATATTGCTTCTTCCCGTTACATATGGTTAGGCATTGGAAGGGATATGTAGCAAATTCCTTCGAATCAACAAGCAATAGTTAGAAATTAAAGCACATCAATTACCAACAGCAAAAAATTTGAAGAGAAACCCAAGTGTTCTTATGCTTTTAGTTGTTCCATACAACTACTATTAATTAGTATCTCCATAAGTGAAAAACGTAAATAAACATTTTGTCACTTAGCATTAACGTTACAGAGAACACCAGTGTCTTTGCATTGAGCGGTATGGTCGTATGTCTTAAACCAGGAATATATGTCACAGTCGTTCGATGCAGCTTTATGATATCCTTAGAGCTTTTACACCAGTTGATTGTTGATGGCACTATTAAGGTGCTTTAATTTTGAATTTTCCAGTGGGGGTCTCTCTGCAAAGCGTTTCTCCAGGAAGCAAGATGGTTGAGATTGGAGGATGCTCCAACTGCAAAAGAGTACCTCAAGAACGCGACCACCACCAGCGGCTTGATTCTTTATCTAACCTATGCCTATTTCATCTTGGGCGGCCAGCAGATGTCAATTACGAAGCCCCTCAACGCCACTCCAAATCTCATCCACCTTCCTGCAGCTATATTTCGACTGTGGGATGATCTTGGTACCTCCCAAGTATGATGGCACCCATCTCTCTGAAATATCTCTCTCTCTCTCTCTTTCTCTAATGTAATCTTCTTGTGGTGTTTTTATCAGGATGAAAAAGATCGAGGATATGATGCTTCCTACATAGAGTTCTATGTAAAGGAGAACGACGTTTCGGAAGAATGCGCACGCAAGGAAACTTTGAATTTGATTGGCGATGCGTGGAGGAAGCTGAACCAGGCAAGCTTGCAAAGTGGTCTTCATGATTTTCCTTCTGCCTTGGTCAGGCTTGCCCTTAATTGTGCTCGCGTGGGGCAGCTGTTATATGCGTTTGGCAAGGACGATCGGCAAACGACCATTAAGGAACACATTAGAAAGATGCTTATTGAAAAAATTCATGTTTGAACGCGGCCACCCGCGTGTCATGGATCGAATTACTGTGGACAGAAGTTTCTTTCAACTTTATGTTCAGAGATCCATTTCAGCAGAAATGGGGTAAATAACTTGCTCGTAATTCTCAAGGGAGTTGTATCCTGCGGAAGAAAATCTGTCCCTACATAGAAAGAAAGAGCTTTCAGTTTTTGAATTCATTATAATCTTAATTTATGGAGGCCATTTGTAATGAACACGCCATTATTGACAAGCGGATACCAAAGTGATTCCAATCCTAGTCCAAGAATAACTTTCTGGCTGCTAAATGGATTAGTACATTATTTAATATGATCAATCATTTACAACCACTTCTTTAAAGCAACCTTCTCTTCCATCTCCGGGCCATCCGTGCAACTTCGCCTAATAGATATGCTTATTTTGAGCCAATACAAATCAACGTGCCTCCTTGGGGTGAAAAGAGGCAAAGGATAAATGCATGCCAATTAATTGCTCACTTGAGTAATCTTTCATGATCCTCTTCTGCCTCACTAGAGTAGAGAAAGAAAGTGAGGCACACTGCACACCCTTATATATCCAGCTTGAAGTTTCTTATTATTTTTAGTCGACTCCGTTGTGTGTATACATATAAATATCTGCCTTTAGAATATTTAAGATAGGATTATGATTGAGAAAAGAAAAAAGAAAAACAAAAACAAATTTGAAAGGAATTTCTTGTTTTCTTGGTTGATTTTCCTCTGTGTGGATGATGTTCTTTAATTACACGTTAGGATGCTGGACACCAAAAATGAAATCGTGTTTGTTGAAATTTCTTGGTTCATGAAAAGTGAACCGTCAATATCAAGGACCAAGTAGTCATTCGAAGGATGGATTTTTTTGCAACTTGGACGAGCAACGCCATCTAAGCTGGTCAGACCTTGTCTAATGCAGTCACATGCCAAATAGACGCAGATATACTGTTTCCAAACAGCCCCTTATGAAAAACTGGATTTTTCATCAAGAGGTGTGTGCTTAAATTATGCCGTCCGCCCAACCCCCTTTCAAAGAAAAAAAAAATTCCAGACCCCCAACAAGAAAATCCCAGCACCACCACCAATATATATCTTAAAGTACTAAAATTTACAAGGCCAATTCTGCTGAAGTGGACTCCATGGAGCAATGTTCAGCCTTGTACAATAGATCTAGATACTCATTTTTTTCTTCTTCAAGCTCTAAGATATGCACAATGCATAACTGAAATTGGATTTTTGGTGGTTTTGCATTCTGCCCAATCTGGATAATAGAAGGCTACGTATCCAACTTTGAATCATATATATATATATATATATATATATATATATATATATATATATATATATATATATATATAATCCTGTAGTTTATTTTCTCCATAAGATGAGGAAGAGATAGTGATAGAGAGAGCGAGTTCTATCATCTGAATCCCACTAGAACAGAAAGAGCAGCGTCCACAGAAATCTAACCATTGACCTGGTACCGATATGCCATCGAAATCATTATTCCAAAAGGGATGGAGGCTCATACCATCGATATTGTTTGTTTTTAAGGTGGATGTCTAATGTTCGATTCCACATCAAGCGGTGTCCATGATCATCTTGCGCATGAAGTCTTTACCCGCCTCATGGTGAGCATTGCCATCTCCATGCAGGAAGAAACGATGGGCCGTCCTCACTATGTCTAGCACAGCAGGATGAGAGCATTTGGTAGCTGCCAAGCGGCGGTACTCTTTGTTCATCTTTTTCCACCCATCTCTAATCAGATCCTTCACGTGTTGCTGAGCAACTGCCTCCGATACGCCCTCCTCCTTCATCAAATTGAACATACATATATAATGGAACCAGTATATGTAACCCGTTAGTGTATAATCAACAATATCGTTAAGATATTGACACCAATCAAGATCCTGAAAATCAGGAAATGGATGACCCTTGTATTCCTTTAAATGTCATTGAAACCTCTCACACAAATGATTGAGGCATGTGAGAGAAATATTTTGTTCGTGGACGTGGACTCATTCTTGAGTTGAACCACGTTAAAAATCTCTGTATTTGCTTCTTTCTTTCCCTTTTATGGTATCAAAGCTTGTCTTCAAATTGCCAGAAGCCGACATTTTACAAGTGCCGCAGCTGCTGTCTAAGGAGGTAGCCCCGTGCCAACTCGTCAGAGAGGGTCTTCCAGGCATGACTTTCTCTGGGCTGCATTTTTTACTGCAGAAGATTCACATGCCGTGCTAGGTGGCAATGGATTTAGTCAAGTGTCTAGTATTTTTGGACAAATTTGCAGATTTTTTGGACAATTCTGTGAAGAGATACAAAATTTACAAGTGTCACAGGTCTTTACGGTTGTAAGAACAGAGTAGTCAAGTGGGTCTTTACGGCTGCAAGAACAGAGTAGTCGAGTGGGTCTTTTCTCTCCATCAGAGATGAGGACATTAACTTGTGGTTGTCTTGATTTTTCATTCAAAATGGCCAAAAATAATGCCAACCATGCATCAAAGTCTGCTACACTAGACGCATCTCAAACTACAGGTCAGATTTTTTCAGTACTTCTTGCGCCTACCAATCTACAATATTTGCTTTCCATTAAGCTTGCATCAGATAACTGTTTGATTTTGGAATCTCAGTTTAAACCTCTCTTTACTAGTTATAATCTCATGGGATTCATACATGGTAAACAACCATGTCCATCTAAATGGATTGATGACAACAATGGTTTAAAGCGTCGCAATCCAAAATATGTTGAATGCAACTGTTATTAAGTTAGATTTTTTCATCTTTAACTGATCTTGTTCGTAGTCATGTTGCAGGAATTTCTTCATCTCATAAATTACAATACCGAAGTACCAAATGCATATTTCTTGACTATAGCACCACTCACAAAGGCTATCTTTGCTTTTGCTTGAATCCTTCAAATTCAAGACTCTACATTTGCGGTAACATGAAAATGTTTTCCCTTATAAGTCCATGTCTGCCCCCAAATCTCAGTCACCATCTTCTTCATTCTCTCCCACCATCTTCTTCATTCTCTCCACCTATGGAGATTTCTCTCCCCATTACAGCCTCATCACCCATATCACATTCACCATCACCACCATCAATTCCTTCATATGAACCTATCATTGCCGTACATACTGACATACACCACCTTCCCCTTCAACACCACCTCCCCTGACACTATCTTTACCTACCGAATCCCCTCCTCCAGCCCCTAAAACTCACTCCACTCCCTACAAACAGGATCCCCCCTTACATCACTAACCTTACCGCTCAAGTACTTGTCTGTGTTCAGATATGTGGCTTTCCCCTCTATATTCTGCTGCACAAGGAAATAAGCATGGAAGAAGCCCAGATGACAAGCTATGGATATCCACGCGTTGTCCAAGCATTCTTGCAACTTTGGCGTATGCCCATAGTTGTAGCTGTGAATTTTTTATTGTTTGCAGTTCTAGCATCCACGAATGGTGTTCTATCTATCATATATAGTAAGGCTGGTCACTGGAGTTAGAGAATTCCGTCTGTTTTTATTTTTTTGCTGCCCATGATGCATTTCACGAGATGAGAAATATCGTAACCCGTCATGAACTCCCTTTGGCAAAAGAAAAAAACTTTCCAAGGGGCTACCAATTATGGATCACATCTGCAGCTCGGATCATACTAATTGGACAAAAGGATAATTTATTCTTTTTCTTTTCGGGTATATATCCTCAAGATTTTGCTGAAGAATCTCAAATTGTAAGCTTCTAAGTGTGAGCAAGAAAATGGTAATAAATCTACACGCGAGCTACTTGATTGCCCATAACTTCTCAAAGTTTAGGATTAAGTGTAGAAGTTTGCAAGAACTCGGATGTGTGTTTGGAAAACTTTAAAAAAATTAGCTTGTTCTTCCAAATTTTCAAAAAAGTGAGGCATATTCATAAAAAAGTTGTAAAACAAATGTATGCGTTTGTAACACGTAAAATTTATAATAATCCATTATGAGTTAAAACAAAGTCAAATGGTTATGCAAATGTTGCCTTACTTTTAAACAAAAGTTTGCCAAAAAAATGTCTCCATGTCAACTTACATATATAGCCTGAAATTGGATAACCTTGGGTGACACAATGTCAAGAATTCAGAGGCCAGAAGAAATTACTCGCCAATTATATTAGAAATACATGAACAGATGTTTCATTCAATTCTAAAGTTAAAAAGAAAAGAAAAAGTTGAGAAAGGCCTTTATCAATGATCAATCTTGGATGCTCTTAATGAAGAAAGTCATTGCATAGGACAAGGGTTTATAAGAATGAGCCACTGTCCTTTTCATTTTGAGCGTGTCCTTTTTTAAAACTAAGTGATGCAGTAAGACCCACGGCGAAGGTAGAAAAGGAAATGAAAATGAGCACAAAAGTGATAGGCTTTGTGACTGAATCTTGACCCCACGTTACGTGGGGAGTTTTGCTAACTGAACAAAAAGCAATTAGTTTTCAACTTAGATTGTCTGAAACGATCGATGCAAGATGGGAGGTTAGAGCGATGAATGTAACCTGATGTAGAAGAAGAAAAACCGATGAACATGTATGAAAAATGGTAAGAAGATGGTAGTTATCTGACAAAAAAGTTAACAAGGACTGACAAATATGAAAATGACTAATTCAAGAGGCGCTTTCAAGATTTGCAAGCAAAGGACCGGAGGAGGCTGCTGCTTCAATGAACTTTTCCGGAGAACTGCCATTTTCATCGACCACTCTTTCTTCCTGCAGAATTCTTGAATCTGAAAGCTCCACTTACCAACCATTCCCTCCTTCTCAGTCTCTTCATTGTATAAAGTAGTCATTCATAGGCTCAGGCTGCAGTTACTCCTATATTAGGCAGCAAAAGGGGAAACTGAAACTCGTCGACAGCCAACAGGTTCAAGGATTTTCTTCAAAGATGATGGCGAACAGCATGGGGGTACTACTGGTGCCTCTGTTATTGGCCCTTTGTGCTGTCTCTGCATGTGGCCAGCGTAAGCATCATCTCCTTCCTCTTTCTTTTGTAAAGAAAAACTCGGTGCTAGTAGTTTGTATATGTAGAATTGACTAAAATGAGGATGGTAGTGATGGCCACCCCTGGAGCGATTGGCCGCTTCTTTGACCTCATTTGGATGGGTTCATTGTTCCTGCCATGTTGCCACACTCCCTGCACCTCCCTTCCGTTATCCTGTACGCAGCCACTTGCCCCTTCTCATAAACTCCAGCATGCATGGTTAAACACTTATTTAGTTTCCTTAACCATCCATGCACTCGGTAAGGGACTTCACGAGGTACATTAAATAAAAATGCCACCTTCACCATCTTTCATATACTGGAAGAAGCCGCAGGCCAGTAATTTTGAAGGACAAAAGCTTTTACATTTTTCACTTATTCTTCTATGATATACTTTGATGATATGACCATTATATTAATTTCAAAGTACGGATATGTTAAAAAGCAATATTTTTATTGTATAAAGAATTTCAATATATATATATATATATATATATATATATATATATATATATATATATATATATGAATTCTGCAATATCATGTTTCTCTGGAGTGCTAAAAGTTGGAAATTAATTTGAAATTGAAAACCTCATGAATCATTTCTGAAAAACAATATAAATTGTTACTGCATCACAAAACTGTCACTAATACTCATGTGATGGCTAGTTCTAGGGACAACAAATCCATCCCACACACACACATACAAAGAATCCCCCCTGCCTTCTCTTTCTTTCTTTCTTAATTTTATCCATCCGGCCCCCTGCCTTCACCCTTGCTCCAGCATACGGATTTCGGAAGTGGATGAAGAAACTGATAAGGAGAAGAAAGTCCGTGGGAAGAACGTGGTGAAAAAACAAAAATTATACTTATATTTTTAAATATTGTTAGCCCCTCTAAAAATGTTTGAAAATACTATACCCCTTACACACAACAACATCCCCCTTTGAAAATTCTTCCATTGTTTTCTCACGTCGTTCGCCATTAAAATCATTTGATCTGTTTTCTATATAAGATGAAGATAAAAGGCAGACGTGAGCGAATATTTCAGACATTTTAGCCGGAACCGCTCTGCGGTAGACGGCCTCTGGCTCTATGCGCATGCTGGGTGTCGAACTCTTGGCAATTTGACATAATAGGATTTCGAAGAAAAAATTCTTCACCATGCAAGCAACTGAATCGAACAACAGCAAAATGAGCCATCTCCCTTTCTCATCCCCAGAAACAGCTTCTACAGAACGGAATTGTTGTTTGGGGAAGCCATGAAATTGAGCATAGTTACAGTACTATTCATTTCTTGATATGTCTAAATTTGCAGTGCCTTTGAACGTTGACTGCGGAACCACCG
This sequence comes from Nymphaea thermarum, assembly GCA_011799765.1. Lineage (NCBI taxonomy): Eukaryota > Viridiplantae > Streptophyta > Magnoliopsida > Nymphaeales > Nymphaeaceae > Nymphaea > Nymphaea thermarum. Next base: position 11,126 of record JAANDH010000431.1, read on the forward strand.
GCAATACTAGGACGGGCTTCTTGGGCATGAGATGGGTCGGTGATGAACAGTATGTAAAGTCGGGCCAATCTGCGACGGTGCGGATCGACTACCGATTCGTAGCGCCATTCAACACTCTCCGGTACTTCCCTGATCAGAGAAAGAAGAACTGCTACTCCTTCCCTGGCGTGGGCCAAGGCATCAAGATTCTTGTTCGTGCTTGGTTTTACTATGGCAACTACGACGGCTTGTCCTCTCCACCTACATTTGATCTTCTTTTCAATGGGAACCCCTGGACGAGGGTGTCTCTTCCCGGAAGCAATGATTCTATAGCCTTCGAGATGGTCTACGTCACCAAAGTTGACGACATTAGTGTCTGTTTGGCTCGAACCAAGCCCAACGACGTTCCCTTCATCAACTCCATTGAAATAAAGAACCTGGAAAAAGACATGTACGGTTACATGGACACCGATCGGCCGCTGCACCTCAGGGGCAGATATGCCTATGCATCGCCAACAACATCACCTGTGAGGTATGTGTTGCCGTTTCTATTACTGTGCTTTTCTTCGTTCATCGGGATATATCTCATCGTTGATGTGCATATTTTTTCTATAGATATTTACTTCTGGGATATTGTCTATAAGTGTGAGATTGGCCTTGTCTTTTCAATCGAGAAGAAAACTTAGACTGGAATTCTCTCTTGGACTTGAGTTTTGCATGAGGAATGATGTGATAAAATCAAGGCCCGCCCTGCTACGCCGACCCATTCAGTATGGAAGGGGGGTTTGCTTGCATCAGAATTAATCTAAAGTTTCACTAGATAATTTTATCTCCCCTTTTAGCTTCAAAATGGTTCCACCCAATTATTCCTAACCTTGTGACATATATATATTTTCCCTTCATTTCGAGAAAGGAAGTGAATGAAATGGAGAGCTTTCTAGACAAAGTCAAAATTCTAAACAAGTTAATGGGAACTCCTCAAAAAAGTATACAATGTAGATGATAAACATTTGAGTAATCATCCAACAACAATTGAATCCCAATAACAAGATCAGTCTGATCAAAGGTTCGGGTTAGATGCCCATCCCCAGTGGATCCAATTCCAACTCTCCTCGCCGGATTACAGTCGTGCATGGGCTGGGTTCAATCTGCCCGGCACTTGCCGCTCATCATCTAGCGCAACCAGTCCTAGTTGTTGAGTATTGGCGCCGGTCCTACTCTAATTAATCTATTTTTGCAGGTACCCAGATGATATCTATGATCGACTCTGGTTTACTTTTACCGACTATGCAAGTTCCGGGTTAAGTCCCCTAAGTAGGAGTTCTGACCCGAGCTCCAACCTACCAGACAGACCACCGGCTGCTGTTCTGCGCCAGGCAATTACGCCATCATCCAGTCTAGCATCTAACATGACCGTCCCCACCCCCATAGAGTCGCCGTCGCCGGTGCCTCATTACGTTACTTTTTATTTCGTGGAGATGTTGGCCAACGCCAGCAGGTCGTTCGACATCTACTTGGACGATCAGCCATTTTATGACAAGACAATCGTTCCAAACGGGACAGTGTTCGAGATTGTGGGCCGCAGAGTCTCACTCTCGACTAGCTCGGTGTTCTCGCTGGTGAGAGCCAAAGGGTCCACTCTGCCCCCTTTAATAAGCGCGGCAGAGTTCTATAGGATCGGTGATGCTTGGGGCGTCGATGCAACCAACAGTTCAGACGGTATGTCCTCTCTCTCTCGCTATCTCCCTCTTCCTCTCTGTGATGTCTTCTTATTCTTTGGGATGTTGGTGTTGGTTCACAGTGAAGGCGTTGAGTGAGTTTCAGAAGTGTTATGTGCAACTCCAGCCATGGAGCGGAGATCCTTGCCTTCCCATCGGCTATGCCTGGGAATGGGTCAACTGCAGCTCCGATTTCACGCCTCGAGTTACTACCCTGTAAGTCTTTAAACTCCAAAGGCAAATAACCTAGTGAGCACCTCTTATTATATTTAACAACTGGCCACGATATTTTAAATTATAAACAAGATATTTCAAGACTAGGGAAGGGCAGTTGCTATTTTAAATATATATATATATATATTTGGTTGAAACCAAACCATGCATTAAGTCAAGGACTAAAACCATATCATTTAAACATGTGATGTTTATAGCGTTTTTATTTTTTTTTTTGCAATCCAACTTTATTGATGTGATCTTAAAAATAGGTCGATGCCAAATATATTAAATTGATCATTTTTTGAAATTTAATACTACATTTATAATAATAAAAGATTAATAGCTTCCATAGCAACAATTTTTTGATAATAGAAAAAATCCATAATTTTATAAAAACAACTTAAATCAAAGCTTGTTTTATATCAAAATAGTTTTTATAAATATATTAAGATATTTATTCTTTATTTAAAATAAATGTTTAACAAAAAAAAACTTGAATCTGGTTTTTCTCTTCGACCAAAGGTATGGTTTCTACCAATCTCTCTCTCTCTGTGGCCTTCGGCCCGAGCAATGGCATGTGTACGCTGCTGCAAAATCCCTTAAATTACCTTGGATCTGGACTTGAATTCACTTTTTTGACAAAACTATACGCCGAAGCTGAATTAGATTACTGTTTGAATCTTCTTTCTAGACCCCGCAAAATGATTCTGAATTTGGGTCGGTTTCAAATAGTTGACATCACTCGTCGGAAGCTCAAAATCAATCAGATTGTTCCAGTCTTTTATTCTCATACTCTTTTCTCACTGTAGACATCTGAGCGGTTATGGACTCACCGGCCCCCTTGTGGATTTCAGTAACTTGACTGCTCTTCAAACGATGCAAGTGATCACTTTTGGTGCCTCTTTAAGGACTTGATTCACATTTATAAAGTTGGTAATTGTTTTTCTTGTTTGATAGTGACTTGCAGAACAACAGCCTAAGTGGAAGCATTCCTAAATTCCTTGGAGATCTTCCCAATCTGAAGCAGTTGTAAGTACAGAACTTGTTACGTAGATTTCACTAGATTAACTCTCTTTAAGAAGCTTGTTTATATATTTATGGTGACTTAATACAAACACTAATGATTTTAATTCGAATCTGATTCGCCCTGTTTCAAACTTACTGCCACTCATGAGTGTATGATATACTGCAGGAACTTGGCTGACAATCAATTTAATGGATCAGTGCCAGCATCACTAACTACAAATCCAATGATAGACCTAAAGTAAGTCATCACCGCTAACACCAAGCATCAGCTTCTTTTTGTTCCATTCTTTGGTTAGTGTCACCATTGAATTCGTTTTTAAATTTTCCTCTTGTAGCATTTCGGGCAACAATTTTGCGGGCAACTCAAGCGCAAACAGCTCAGAGAAGGGGGTGGTAGTTGGACCAACTATTGGTTCGCTTTTGTTCTTATTGGTCTTGGTTATGCTTGCCATCTTCATTTCCAAGAAGCGGCCTGCAAACGCGGTTCGTTGGAGTTCATCTGGTATGATAAGTTGCTTGATTTTCTTCCTCTTCTCAGTAGTGAAATTTCAAAAGGTTGGATCTTATGTTCCTCCAAGAATCGGTCCATATAATTCACTCCGAAGCATACCTGCATGTGTATTTGGTTTACTTATGTTTGAATGGTATCTGACCTTCATTCGATCGGGGTGGTTTAAACGCATAATAAGATCTGAATGTTAGACCTGTTAGAGTTATAGTGTGGTTGGACCTCTCTCCCCGAAAGAACCATGTTAAGTTCTGTAATATGAATCATTTAAATCACACCTCTTAGAGTTATAACGAAATTTTCATACACTAACTATTTCCTTTGCAATTGTGCTAGTTAACAGTGGCAAGTCAACGGCTCTTTTAGGACAGGAGATCAAGAGTTGTTTCTCTCATGTTGATATAGTGGGAATTACCAACAACTTTGAGAAAGTCATCGGTGGAGGAGGATCTGGCAATGTATACTATGGCCGACTTGAAAATGGTTGTGAAGTTGCTGTCAAGGTACTAAAGAATTCTCACTCACAAGGAACCAAGGAATTTGTAGCAGAGGTTCGTACGTTTTGACTTCACTGTGTTTTCAATTCGTAACATTCAGTCCATAACATATATGATTCATGATTATGAAGTGTCACACGTTTTAGGTGAAGCTATTGATGACAGTTCACCACAAATGCTTAGTCTCCTTTGTCGGGTACTGTGAGGAAGGTGCAAATCTGATTGTTATATATGAGTACATGAGTGGTGGAGATCTAAGAAAGCTGCTGTCAGGTAGGTCACTTGGACAACTAAGCTCATAACTAGTCCACATTGGACTTGAGAACTTCAATTCAAGAAGGTCAAGTGCTTTATACTCGATTAGAAGCGTCATCGGTCACAATAATGATACTGGCCGTTATTTATGAAGTTGTTGTTTCCATTTGCCAACAATAGATCCGTCCACCTTAATAAGGGATTCTATTAGGGTCCTTAATGTATGGAGGTCAAGTATGACATATTCCTTGTCCTTTTGTTGGCATAAACTGATAGAATCTGCCTAACCTCAGCATGTCTTCGGAAAAAGTGTAATATCTTAATCAGTTTGATGAGAGTCCCATAGACACAAGATAGTGGTCTATAGGGTCAGATAAAAGGGACATGATAACAAATTGAGAAAGAGATTCAAGTTAATTGTCATGTAGTAAGTTTCTTTATATCTTGCAGGAAGGACTAGCACATCTGCATTTCTAACATGGGATAGAAGACTTCAGGTCGCACTGAGCATTGCGGCAGGTCGTAGTCCTCCATTATTTCCATTGCAGAGCTCTTGTCTTCTTAATGGTTCCAGGTTAAACAAGTAAAGCTCCTGCAATCTGATCATATGTTTCTTGATTGCAGGGTTGGACTATTTGCACTCAGGCTGTAATCCGCCGATCATTCACAGGGATGTGAAAACAACAAATATTCTTTTGAATGCAACGATGGAAGCAAAAGTAGCAGATTTTGGATTGTCCAAAGCTGGCAAAAAGGACGATGTGACGCATTTATCAACTGTAGTTGCCGGCACACCCGGATATATTGATCCTGAGTATGGTTCTTGAACATAATTAAGCTTCATCCCTAGAGAAACTTCTCTTAAAAAACTTGTTGTGCGCTTGCAGGTATTACTGTACAAACATAGTCACCAAGAAGAGCGACGTCTATAGCTTCGGTGTGGTTCTATTTGAGCTCATAACTGGACGTGCTCCATTTTTTGATGTATCGGGAGAGCGTTTCCATATAGTTCAATGGGCAACGGCAAGGCTGGTTAGAGGGGACATCCAGAGTGTTGCAGACCCTAAGCTGGGTGCGCAGTATGAAGTAAAGTCCATGTGGAAAGTTGCAGATCTTGCAATGTCGTGCACCTCTCAACAATCTCATTCAAGGCCCCACATGAGTGATGTAGCAAACCAACTGAAGGAGGCCATCGAGGTAGAGACTTACTATCGACAGAGGACTGGTTGCTCATTTACAGAGGTTCAACATTCATCATCATCTTCTTATGAAGCTTCCAGCTCATTTCCTTCATCTTCGCTTCTACCACCAGCCAGATAGTCATCCACCAAAAATGCCCTGCAATTATGAGGCGATGCAGCCGACAAATTGGTCTGTAGGTGCTTTTATGATAAAAGTATGTTTTCTGGAACAACCACATATATCTTGCTTCTTGCTTCTGTTTACATGAACAAGCTCAAAAGTTTGTGAGCAATGAACATTTTAGTTGTACGAGGCTTGCTACAGTACGCCCCTGTTCTAGATTCTTCATATTTTATTCTCCTCTGTTATGTCACCGAAGTAAATGGCTTTTTAGATTACAGTGAAAATAGGTGAACGGAGTGCAGAACGTGCTTATGAAAGAGATGAGCTCAAAAACTCTGTTTCTCAAATCGAATCAATGGATAAAAAACAACGGAATCTACATGGTAAAAGGGGTTGTGCCCTCCGATTTCCATTGGGTCATCTTTTTTATCGGTACTCAGTCTGAGGTAAAATACATCAGAAGTTTTCTTCGTGCCATGAAATGCCTCCTATAATTAAGGGCCGCTTACTTGAATATGATAAACTGCCAAAAATGTAGTCAGAGTGATGCTTTAATTATAATTCTCTTTGCTAAATAATACTGAAATGGAAATTTGATCAAGAAAATCAAGTTTCTAATATATAAACATGAAAATGAAATAAATAAATACTTGCGTTTGTCAAATTTCATGTACGCGATCCAGTTCTAAATATAGCCTTAGCATTCTTTGATGGCATATAACTGATCTTTTTTTTTAAATAAAGAAGTTAATTGCATTTTTTTTTTTCACAACAGGGTTTTGCAGATTAGTCACGATTTATTATTTCGCCAATCAGTGATGATACAGTGATGGGCTTCTCTGCTCACAAGTTTGACCAATTCTTTTTTCTTGCCAAGAACAAGTACACAGACAGATACATATAAAACGTTTGTGAATTTCTCCATCCATGTTTGGATAGATAAATCCTCGAACCTCCTACAGCACATTGTGTGATATATTGCATTCGTTGGTGAGTTTAATCACACCTACCCAATGTATTGGACAACTGTGAAGGGATGCAAGTCAAGATGGTAGGACTGTAGGAGGATTCAGCTTTATATATATATATATATAGGAAGATGGCATATCAAAAGCGCGTGATGATTTTCAAATCAGCGGCAGGACGCGGTATAGCTCACCCAGACTTCATAGTCATACTAGAAGTGGATGTGTGTGACTTTGTCTCTTGGAAAACGTGTTCCAAAATCATAGTTTTTTATTTTAAGGAACGTAATAAAATGACATTTATAATGACAAGATAAAAATATGGTGTCTCTTGTTAGATCATATGTTCAAAACATGTTTTTCAAAAACACATCGTTCTTCTTATCGAAATGAACAACTTCCGAATGAATATATATGTATATATGGCAATTAAGTGACCATTCAGCTAAAATTTGAATTTTAAATTCAATTAATTCGGTGTCTGTTCAAGGATTCAGCTGAATCGATTGTGAACTGGGAAATGGTATTTATGAAGTAAAGAAATAATGGTTAAGAAAAGAAAAGCTTCAAAATAAATAAACAAAAATTATGAAGCAACCATGTATCGGCTTATACTGAATCGAATATGCTTCTCATTCTGTCGATTCTTTGGTCTTGCTCACAAAACCAGTGACCCAGTAGGGAAAGCTAGCTAGCTAGCCAGTACCAGTGATCAGTCAGGACTCGCAATTTAGGAGGAAGTTTGACCAGGCTTGGCAGCCTTGCTCACAGAAATCGCACACGGCAGAACTCCTTAGGCTTGTTATTTTGGTTTCCTACCAGTTGAATATTTCATCCAGTTTGATCTTCATCCAATTCCGAAAACTCCAAATCTTGAATCAGAATGAAGGGGCTGTTGCCAATTTGACAGACATGTTGAGCAAAAGCCATGTGGTAGTGATTATCAATGATGATCATATGGGGTTTGGACAGATTGACCAAACTCCTTCTGTTGAATCCAGTTAGGTTCAAGTCTTCTTTCTCATTCTCTTTTGTCTGTGGAAAGTTGGGAAGCGTTCATGTTGTGACAAGAAAATTGAGATACCCGACAAGAATGTCGATTAATGTATTGCAAGTAAACTAAACTAAAAAAACGAAAATGGTGGCGTCTACTGTGGGCATCATGCGTTTCTAGTTCTGAAAGACCTGCTGTGAATTGAGACGTGCAGATGGATCCAGGCCATCAAATTTGACCATGAAGGTGAGGGGTCTTCGACTACTGCGCTTACAGTGAATCATAGAAGGGGGCCTACTGCATTATTTCATCAGAAATATTGCAAGGGGAGGGGGTACGAAATGACTGTTGGAAAAGAAAATCCTCTACCATCAAACGTTGAATTGCTCTGAAATTTCAATTGGGCAATGCCACTATTGTTCACATGAATGGTCCTTGACTCCTTTTATATATCCACAGCTCAAGAAAATATGGTTTTCAACACCAACAAATAACAAAGACTTACTCTGCTCTGAATTGCTGCTGATCTGCAAACAATGGCGTCCTGTAAAACTTTTGGAAACATAGACGTTGGTTTCTATTTGGCAATCGCAGGACCGTTCGGCCCTCTTAAAGCTGAAATCTTGGCTCTTCCCCTCGAGACAAATTAAGGCCCTTCGGCACGAATCATTCTGTGCGCCAATGGTTTTCTAAGATAACATTCAAAGATGCCATTCGTGTACTCCAACCAAAAGCAAAACTAAGGCCGCGGCAGACGAGCGGCCGATCGATCTGCTAATTGAACTGCTCAATGTTCGTTCGGCATATCAGAGATCTTATGGTATCGGGTTAGCAAGATATAGCGGCACCAAACTCTTACTTGTAAACAGTACAAGAGTTGCTAATTATCATCCAATATTAGGCTATGACATATTGACATATATTCTAGGCATTAGGCAACAACATCTAGCTCCATCCTCTCTATGGGCAGAAGACCATCGTGTTCAAGGTTAACAGTGGGCGGAGACGGAGTTAAAAATTTTTTATGTAGACTGAATTATAATTTTAAAACATTTATATAAGACAAATAAAATTTTTTAAGTTTTTGAGAGGGCCCAAGACCCTGCCCACCTCCTTTGGCTCCACCCTGTCCCTGAGCTCTATCTCTATTTGCCATTGTTTGTCTGGTAAGCGTGCCCAACCCTATGTTCAATGAAGCATCTGAAATGAACCACTAATTGCTGCCAAACTTTAATTTTAAATACGTCCAACTTTTGAAACTGAATCACAAACAGCCACATCGGGACGAAGAAAAATTTAAATAAATGAAAATGTTCCAAATTCGCCACTTTAAAATTCAAATTAAAATGTCTCTAGAAAACGTGTGTTGTTAGCTCTCTATTGAATGCCAAACAGGTAATTTCTTGACCATGTATAAGATGATGAACGATCTTCAAATTCTTAAAGAAAATATTTAAAAACAAAATGACGTTTAACTTCTGAAAAATAAAAAGGTCTTCAATATGTTGACTTAGACGCTTAAGCTGAAAAAAAGATGTTTCTCATAAACAAAAACATATTTAATTAGATCACTAGTAGCAATCACCAGCTGACCATGGCAAGTGGCTGGTGCTTGGGGTCAAGCATAAACTTCATCATCCGTTAACCAAGAAAATTATTTCGAGCTTTCTATCTATAATAAGAGGACTGGCTTTTGTGTTTTATATGGGGACATTTTTGTAAGGCACGTAAACTCGTGAGGCCAGACATATAACCATTTTTATACCGTCTTGATGGTTTTTTTATTTTTGTTTCTTTAATTTCTCATATCTTGGGAAGATCTCCAGAAAATCTTGACAAACTTTAAAACATTTTAAAAATTGTAAAGAATCTTGAAAATTACATAAACATAAAATAAACCAGAAATTAATAAAAAATGTTAGAAACGCCTACATATGCGTGTGTCCGTTGTTTTTATATTCTAACAGTTTTTTTTTTTTTAAACAGTGTTATATGGCTGACTCATTTTGAGCTTATCCATAGCTTTTTTCTTCAATTAAGACCTAGTATTAGTGACAGTGTTTCTAATTCCTTCGCTATAAGGGCTGATCTTGGGTTCAGCTTGTCAGACATTCCGACTCCAAAACAATGCCACCAGCGAAGTTTTAAATCTTGGAACAATGAACATAAGAATAGTATCATAAGAGTATACAAGGAAGAATAGGGATTTCGACTCTCTTGTTGGGTAGTAGATTAAATATATTTATCCAACAGAATAATGTAGAAATTGATCATGGGACGAAGTCTCCCCATCATATAGGATCGTATCGTTTGGGTACATGATTTACATTAATCACTAAACTTTAATTACATACAGAAGATTCTCAAGTGATCATATAGAATATCGAATTATCAAATTAATTATCGCTAAACCTTTTCTTGAAGGCTGCCTTTGTGGGAAACCACACGGAAGGAAAGATTCGCCCACGCTAATTAATTAGTAGGCGCTAAATTTTGTTATTGGAAGGCAGTCTGAATAAAGTAAAGGGATCATAGTCTCATAGTGATTACATCGAACATGGAAAACCATATCTGAATGATCATAAAAATCCTATATGATCATAAAAATCCAAAATTGTAAGCACGAAGCCTAAAAGTAACTAATAAAATGAAAAATACTTTGTCGAGTCAGCAAGAAGTGCCCAAGAAGTCGACGGCAATTGCTTTCCGCGAACTTGCAGCCGCCAACCGCGTTTAGATTTTCTTCCTCCATTAGTCCTTCCAATTGCAGCTTCGTCAACTCATGCAGGTCAACTCCTCCCTCTCTCTCTCTCTCTTTCTCTCTCTCCCCCCGCATTAAAATCATCCATAGTTCTCTGTAATTGGCAACGAAATTAATTAAGTGCAACTCCCCCACGGGCTGCCTTGTCGAGTGGCCATGGCGAACTGCAGGAGACTGCTGCTGCCTCTGTTATTGGTCCTTTCCGCCGTCTTTGCCTCTGCTCAGCGTAAGTATCCTCGCCTGCCTCTGTATACCAACTTAAGTTGGATCGAGCCACAGCAAGCCGAGCTAGGGCTAGCTACCTCACCTTCTCATCATAGAAGCTATCTTAGTTACAAGACTATAACTCACAAGTTCGTTCATCGATTTGCCTTAATAATTTGCAGTGCCTGTCAACGTTGATTGCGGAACCACCGGCAAAAATAAGGGCTACCTGGGCTTGACATGGGTTGGTGATGAACAGTACGTGCCGTCGGGCCAATCGACGACCGTCAAAATCGACGATTCGCTCATAGCGCCGCTCACCACCCTCCGGTACTTCCCCTCGGGAAAGAAGAACTGCTACTCCTTCCCAGGCGTTGGCCAAGGCATCAAGATCCTTGTTCGCGCTTGGTTTTACTATGGCAACTACGACGGCCTGTCGTCGCCGCCAACATTCAACGTTCTTTTCAACGGGAACCTTTGGTCGCCGGTGTTCATGACCGGAGATAATGGTTCTGCAATCTTGGAGATGATCCACGCCACCAAAGTTGATGATGTTAGTGTCTGCTTGGCTCGAACCAATGCCAAGGACGTTCCCTTCATCAACGCTCTTGAAATAAGGAAGCTGGAAGCTGAGGTATGGGCTGTCATCCATCTTCTTCTTCTTCTGTCGTTTACTCTGCCTTTTACTTGGTTTGCAATATATATATATATATATATATATATATATATATATATATATATATATATATATATATATATATATATATATATATATATATATATATATATATATATATATA
>JAANDH010000431.1:22453-233554 GCA_011799765.1 Nymphaea thermarum
GACTGCCGATCTGAATAGTAGGCTGGAATTATAACAATTCAATGGTATAAAATGCTGTTGGGTAACTAAAGTTGAAACTTTATTGAAAAATGACTTGGTAATTTCTTTAAAAGACATGAAGGAAGACTCCCATAGAGAAGGTCGGTTTTTAGCCTTTCCCTTACCAACCAGACACTTCCAAATGGATGCCAAACAACTCAAAGCCAAGTTGGAACTTGGCAAAAGGCGATAAGGTGTTCAACAGTTACCAATTATTATTCTCTTCCCCTGGCTCAATCAGTAATGCGGCCAATATCTTTTCTGCAGGTACCCAGATGATCCCTATGACCGACTGTGGTTTATTTTTTCCAATTACGCAAGTGGGTTGAGTCCCCTGAGTCGGAGTTCCGACCCTCTCTCGAACCTAGCCGACAGACCGCCAGCTGCTGTTCTAAGGCAAGCGATTACGCCGTCCTCGAGTCTAGCATCTAACATGACCATCCCCAACCTCATTACATCGACGTCGCCGGTGCCTCATTACGTTACCTTCTATTTCGTGGAGATGTCGTCCAACGCCACCAGGTCCTTTGACTTCTTCTTGGACAACGAGAGATTCTATTCCAAGACGATTGTTACAAATGGGACGGTGCTGGAGATTTTCCACCCCAAGGTCAATCTGTCGACTAGCTCTGTGTTCTCACTGGTGAGAGCCAATGGCTCCGCTCTGCCTCCCCTAATCAGTGCGGCGGAGTTCTTTAAGGTAGGTGACATTTGGGCCGTCGCTGCAACGGACAGTTCAGACGGTATGCCGTCTCTCTCTCTCACAGCTCTCTCTCTTTGTCACCCTTCTACTGAATGTTTTCTTGCCATATCTCGTTCTTATGTGGATGTTGGTGTTGGTTCCAGTGACGGCGTTGAGTGCGCTTCAGAAGAGTTATGTGCAACTCCAGCAGTGGAGCGGAGATCCTTGTCTCCCCGTCGGATATGCTTGGGAGTGGCTCAATTGCAGCTCTGATTCCACTCCTCGAGTTACTTCTCTGTAAGTTTTATTGATATTTTATCATGATAAGGCACTGTTTCGATGGACCAAGTAACCCAATTCTAGACCATTTAAAATATAGTAAGATGTTGTTAAAGAACACCAATATCTAATTCAATTTGTGGAGGTTCATGTGGCCAATGACTGAACATTGGATCCTACACTTGGCTCTTCAAATGTATATGGTTCTTGATTTTATGAATGATGCCAAATAGATTTAAAAACACTTTAACATGCTTTAAAGATTAAATGAGATGAAGCCGGCACTTGTTAAGCAAAAGGGTAGGTACAATGGGTATTTAAAGTGGCAAAAGATCGACTCATTTTATCTTAAAAAATGATGTCATACGGTTTGTAAAAACGACTCTCCTCTGTACCCATGTGTGTAACGTTGAGACCTTCAATAACCTAATATTTAAGAGACGTACTAAACATGCAAGCAAGAATGTTGCCAGACCTTATAGCTTCATTTATCCATGAGTAACTATAAGCTCACGTGATGTAGACTAGAAATTTTGGTGGCAGGAACTCAAGTATGCGAAAAATTATGCGCCAATAAAGTGCAGGAATGTCCGAAGCTTGTATCAACCAGACTGGTTCCACTGATTTTTTTTCACACTGTTTCTGCACAGGTACTTGAGTGGTTATGGACTCAGCGGCCCCCTTGCAGACTTCAGTAACTTGACAGCTCTTCAAACAATGTAAGTTACTTTGAGTGCCCTTGCAAGGCTTTTAATCATATATGTATATATAAACTTTGTTCTTTTGCTTGTTCGATCGGCAGTGATTTGCATAACAACAGTTTGAGTGGAAGCATTCCTGAATTCCTTGGAAAACTTCCCAATTTGCAGCAATTGTAAGTACAAAATAGTCATAACTTTATTTTACGTTGTAGCCATCTCAGAGGTTTGTTTATATATTTTCAAGCACCATGCCTCAGTTTTGCACTTGATTCTGCTTACCAAATTTCAGCTGCTGATAAAATGTTTGACATACTCTGCAGAAACCTAGCCGACAACCAATTTAATGGATCAGTGCCTTCATCACTTACTGGCAATTCAAAAGTAAATTTGAAGTAAGTGACCCATGCCAACACCACTCGCCTGGTTTGTTTCTTTTCGTTCTTTAGTTAATAATGATTGAGAACTTTCCTTCCACTTGCAGCATTTCAGGCAACAACATCTCTAGCGGCACAATTTCGAGCAGTCCAAGTAATTCCACAATCAAAACAAAGAAGAAGACCAACGGGGGCGTAGTAGCTGGAGCAATCATTGGCTCTCTCTTGTTCCTGTTGCTTTTGGTGTTATTTGTTATTTTCATTTTCAAGGGGCGAAGAACTCCAGTTCAATTGAACGCAGCAGGTACGTCATCTTGCTATGGATAAGCCCAAACTACACTTCGCCTAGAAAGAACCAAACTAAGTATTGGAATATAAAGAAATTAGATGGCAACTTTTAAAATAATGAAGATGATGGCTTTCATAATAAATATTGGATTTTCGTATACTGATTTGTTTCATCTACCAGCCGATAATGCGAAGCCAACAGCCCTTCTAGAACCAGAGATCAAGCATGAATTCTCTCATGCAGAGATAGTGGAAATTACCAACAACTTTGAGACAGTCATTGGTGAAGGAGGATCTGGCAATGTCTACTATGGTCGACTTAAAAATGGTCGTGAAGTTGCGGTTAAGGTGCTAAAGGATTCGCTCGAACAAGGAATCAAGGAATTTGTAGCAGAGGTTTGTCTTTTTCTTATTCTAATGGCTTCATTACTTTAATTCTTGAATATATGTTTAACGACCATAAATTGTTAACTTGTTTTAGGTAAAGTTATTGATGACTGTTCACCACAAATGTCTAGTCTCATTTATTGGATACTGTGAGGAGGATGGCAAACTGATTCTTCTATACGAGTACATGAGTGGAGGGAATTTAAGGCAGCTGCTGTCAGGTAGGTCATTTGGACAACCTGTTCAACAATTTTTCCCCTGTTTTTGTCCTAAAAGGGGATGAGGATGAAGTAATGGACTTGAGAACTTCAAGTTAAACAAGGTCAAGCGTTCAATATTCAGTAGTGCCTAGTGCTTAATGGGTAGTACCGTTGCTACAATCTGACGGGTTTCCCTTACGGCAGCTTGTCTATAGACAAGAGCATAATGCGGTAAAAGTTCAGAAAATTGATGAGACCATATACGTAAATGAGAGCAGTATATAACATGAGAATGATACAAAACAAAACAAATGCCAATTTAGTTAGTAACATGCTGAAATTCTACTATTGCAGGAAGAGATAGCACATCTGCATTTCTAACATGGCAAACAAGACTTCAGATGGCACTGAATGTGGCAGCAGGTCCTCCTCTCTCCAGAGTTCCTCATCTTATGGATGCTTTCGAGCTAATCAATTAAAGTTCTTGCATTCTGATAATGTGCTTTCTTGAATGCAGGTTTGGACTATTTACATTCAGGCTGTTATCCGCAAATCATTCACAGGGATGTGAAAACTACAAATATCCTTTTGAATGCAAAGATGGAAGCGAAAGTAGCAGATTTTGGATTGTCCAAAGCTTGCCACAAGGACGATGTAACGCAATTACCAACTGTAGTTGCTGGCACTCCCGGATATATTGATCCTGAGTATGTTTTCTCTTGTTAGATAAACATGCATGAGTTCATTCCCCAACATGGTTGCCTTGAGTACTCTCTACATGGTTACACCTCATTACAAGAGGACACCTGAATGTGGCAACAGATAGGAAACAAAGATGGGGTTCCCATTATCTCTAAACAAAAACACAAATCTTTTATTAATTTAAAATGAATAAAGCTTTCAGCTAAGAAAATGTTTATACTTGGAGAAATTTCTTATTTCAGCTAGCATGCACCAAAAAAAGGGAGACATTTTCCTCATGCAGAAAGGCTTCCGCATGGATAAAATGTTCTCTACTTACTAACTGAGCATCCCTTGCCATAGGTTTAATCTACTTACCTGCTCTTGTTTCTGCTGTATTACAATTCATGCGATCAAAACATCAGTTGCATACTTTATTAGGAAAAAAATTTATTTCCTAAGAAAGAACAAGATAATTTTATTCTTGTCAAAAGAAGAACGGAAAAAAAAATCGGGTGGATTATGTATGAGCTGCTATTGGAGTATGATCAAGTTCAAAAGATAAATGACTGTTATATTTTGACATGCTTGCAAGTTCAAAAACGGACAGAAGCCCTAGTTATACCTTTGACAAATCACTATGCAGTTGCTTCTCTTAGCTTATGGAGTCCACTTGATTTTACCAAGTATTAGCTGATAATTCTGACAGATGCCTATGCTGCTCTTCTTAACAAGGTTGTCTTCTTGATCATTGTAAAAATAACCTAAGCAGGACCTTCAACTGTATCTTCTGTTTGCAGGTACTACAGAACAAACTTGGTTACCAAAAAGAGCGACGTCTATAGCTTCGGTGTGGTTCTCTTTGAACTCATGACTGGATATGCTCCACTGTTTAATGTGTCAGGAGAGCGTTTTCATATAGTTGAGTGGGCAACATCAAGACTAACTAGAGGAGACATCCATAGTGTTGCTGACCCAAGGCTGGGAGGGCAATATGAAGTAAACTCCATGTGGAAAGTTGCAGATATAGCAATGTCATGCACTGCTCCATCATCCGAGATGAGGCCTCACATGAGTGATGTAGTAATCCAATTGAAGGAGGCCATTGAGGCAGAGTCCTATTACCAACAGAGGACTGGCAACTCATCTGCAGAGGTTCAACATTCCTCATCATCTTATGGATTTTCCAGCTCGCATGTGTCAAACTCAAGCCTGCCACCAGCAAGATAGTTAGGTCTTCCACTAAAGCGTCATGTACTTATGAGGCAATTTGGTCTATCATTTTCCTTTTGTTGGTGTTGATAGGAGACGGATTTGTTTCGCCGAATATTTTGTTACATATGTTGCCATAAGTGTGCAGAAAAAGTGTGAAAGCAGTAAACATTCTCATTTTGTGTCGATATCCTTTGTGTAATTCTCCGAACCAACGAATACTACCCGTCATTTCTTCTTCTTATTTTAATCTCCTATATTTTGTGATCACTCTTTTTAGCAACAAGAAGGCGTTTGCTTAGATGAGAGGAAGAATGACGCACAAAGAACATGATACCTGCATCAGAGAGAAAGCACCTTGTAAAGTCTCTAGACGAAGACAAGCAATGGAAGGCAGACGGCAAATAGGGAGCCTTCTTTCCGTTTCCTCTCAACCAACTACAGATAGGCAACCCTGTTGAAAGATCAGCACAGTCGTACTCATATTTACTCAGAAGCATGGGAAACAGGGTAATCCCTTTGGCCAGCTTCAATTCAGGCATAAGAAAAAGTGACTTCGGGGTGGGCGAACCTCCAGAAGCCATTGCTTCCACCATACGTGGGCATGTCAATCGGATGAAGATTAATGTAATAAAGCGAAGAATGATCTAAACCTCAAACTTCAATAGCAGTCATGATTATTTTGAGTTATTGAAGAAAAATTTACAAAAGACAGTTGAGTGAATCATGGATTTCCGCTCATCAAACAGGCGCTCAATTTTTTCTTTTTTATTTTTTCAAACTGCCGCTTGTCTATAAAAGTATAAAATTAATAATTCAAATGATGGAACTTGAAGATGTCAATAGATATTATTTGAACCGGATACCGCCGAAATCGAAAAAGTCTGTTATGGGAAATAAGTTAATATCCGATTAAAAAATCGAACCAAATCAAGATTTAAGAAATGACATCATACAAATTCGGATCAGATTTATTTTTAGACAAATATCTTATATTTAAAAAATTGATAAAATTTGGTTTCAAATTCAAGATTTTGATATAAATATAAAAGTTGGATTAGCATTGGATTTAGATTGTGAAACCAAATTTTAGATTCGGATTAGATATAACTTTTTTCATTTATATTCGAATTTGGATGTGTGAATATCTAAAAAAAGAGATACGATTAAGGGTATATCAAATCCATTGACATCCCGAATCCAACTGGATGTTCCTCTAAAATCTTAAACAAAAAATTGAAAGGAAAACGAATGTTCGCCTCCAATGAGGTCCCCTCTCCTCCAACGACGGCCTCTGCCTCATAGCTCCGCCTGCAGTTTCAATTTTTTTTTTCTTTCTTGTCTGTTCTCAGATCGGTGGTGGTCCTTTTTGCTTTGCTTTTCTCGCAGATGTCACGAACCGTTCGTCTCCCAATTTGCTTAGGGTAAAAGAAATTGCTTCCATGTACCCACGGTCTTCCATACGGTATGATCGCAGGTTTTCTTTTTCTCTATTTTTCGATGAAATTTGTTTGGTCGATTCGTTTTCCCTCAACCTTTTCCTTTCTGTTTCACTTCTCGTTTCCTCAACTCCATCTACCCCAAGCATCGCCGCAAATACGTCCTCAGGGGAACGAAGATCGTAAATCTCTTTTCCTAGGGCGAACGCCCCCACTATTTCTGACGCGTTTATGGAGTCGAAGCAACTCCACGAGCTATCCCTGGAAGCTTCCTCTTCCAGCATCTCGGAACTCCAGCCCCGTTTAGACCAAGTAAATCCTAGCCATGGCTGAGTACAAGGCCTACAAAGGTGGAGACCCTGGCCGAGTTCTGCGCAAAGGCCAGCCGCAGATGCCTCGACGCAGACGGAGGACCAAAGAAAAGAAGACACCTCCGTCAGAAGAAGGCTCCATTGCTGAGCCAACATCGAGAAGGCTGATGGCTAGGCGATGTCGCGTCCACTTCGGCATAAGAAAATGAGTGATCGTAACTTAATAAGTTTAGTGTCAGCATCACATGCGGCTTGACTTTACTAAACTTAATCAGTTTCAAGAACTGGCGTCAGCAGTGGGCCCACGAAAACACACAGTAGCTCCGCAATTGCTGACGGCAAGAATCAGCCGCAGCCGGAGAACCCTGTGACGGTGGGGGCACGGACAGCTCCGGCCTGGACAGAGTCTACGTTGGCTTCGTATTAAAAAAGAACAACCTAGTTGGGTCAGGCCGGCTCGGCCAAAGTAACCTTTGAACTTGCTTTCTTAGTTTCGCTTATTTGGTTTAAAACAGATTTAGATATGATATGTATTTTTGTTGATCCGAATGCAAATCTGAACATATGGATATATGAGAAAGACACATTAGAATATGATCCATTGAAGTGCCCTCCATCTCTTTGATGAAATAGAAACTCTGGGTGGGTCACCCACGTTTCCAGAGATATTAAAAAGGAAAATGGCAAAGAGTTTCAAATAAGGGTGGTGTGTTGGGATGGTATCCGATGAACATGAAGTTGGTGCTCATGCTTGGCCCAACGACTAAGCAACGAGCACAGGCCTGGTCTGCTAGCAAGGGCTTTGAGTTTGCTAAGCTCAGCTTTGTGGAGCCTTGGGTTGGCTCTATGCCAGCTATTTATGACAGTATTATGTTATGGGCTCATTTGCTGACCGGTATTAAATTCTTAATCAGCAAAATCTTTACAAGGTTATTTGGTATTCATAACAAATTGTTATTGCCTAATGATTTTATCTCAGATTTTGATATAGTATTATAGAATACTATGTTGCAATATTCTACGAATTTGCCCCAATTTTTTGGCCACTGAACCAGGAACCCAAGTTCAAGAGTAGGTCGAGGTCGAGTTGTTACAGAGAAACCTTAAAGAAAAAAGATCAGTGGACCCAGCAGCTTCAAATCTATCCTACGTTCTTCTCTCACTTGAACAAGTCGATCCAACAAGAGAATACGTTTTCCAAATTTTATTATCGAAAAACAGTCTTCGATGGAAGGAGAAGATCTTGGAAATAGAACATAAAAAAATATATATCAGACTCGTCACTGCAACCCGATGAATGTTGGGAGTATTTTGACGACGCTCTTAAATTGTTTGTTTTAAATGCAAAGTCAACGTTGTGTTGCCTCAAAAAACGTATTTGAGGAACGTTTGAGTTACAGATGACATTTGTGAATAACCTTACCTTCCCTTCCCTCTCAGGTTTCCCACATGCAACATTGTTCCTATATTGTCAACCAAACACATAAACTTGCTTTCAAAAAATTTTTGTTAAAAAAATGTCATCACAGAACTGGTTTTACAAAATATGGATCTCATCCAAACTCAAGCTTTAACATTTTATTTTGGAAATTTTAACCTATTTGAGCAATGAGTTCAGCAACCCAACTTTTGTTGGCTTGAAAATTTTGTTTGCGCATTCAAAAGATAATTATTATGTCATTTTTTTTTTAAAAGTTCTCGAAGCTGAAGTCACCATTCATACGAGTGGTCCTGAGCGAAACTCTCCCAAACATAAAAAAACTCAAACATGATTATGATGTGTATTTAATTAGTATAGCATGCCAATCGTTCAAAAAAGATGAGGACAGATTATCAAAATTTAACATGAAATGAACGAAGCCGGAAAGCAACTGATAAGGTAAACGATCATCGGAAATCAGTGGGAAAGAACGTGGTCAAGTCGTCGGCTGCAGAAGAAGCGTGTTGCTTTCAGGGATTTTGCTGTACAGACTTTTCTCCCAGAATATGAAAAGTTCAAATTGCAGGTTGCTAAATTCATGAAGTCAACGCCTTCTTTCTCTCTACCTCTTCGTTAAAATCATTCATAGACGGAGACACGGAATTCACTCTCTGCTTTCTGCAATTGGCAGCAAAAGCAAAGGAACCACAGAAACTCCCCAACAGCTCCGCCTTCTTCAACTGACCATGGCCAACTGCAGGAGTTTGCTTCTGCCTCTGTTATTGGTCCTTTGCGCTATCTCCGCCTCCGCCCAGCGTAATCATCTTCTCCTGCATTTCCCACTTCGTCCTCCTGCAAGAGGACACTTTCTTCGATCTTTTTCTGTCTTAGAAAACGTACAGTTTCTTCCGTTTCTTTTTATTTCCGGCCATATTTATCGCCATTAAAATCATTGACGTGTTTCTAGTGTAAAATCAAGATAAAAGGCAGCGGTGAGTGAAAGTTTCAGACGCTTTAGCGGGAACCACTCCCTAGCAGGATTTTATTCCTAGAAGGCGCATTCTGGGTGTCGAACTCCCGACAATTCACAGGATTTGGAGAAAAAATTCTCTTCCATGCAATTAACCAAGTTTGAATCGGACAGCAGCAAGATGACCTACCTCACTTTCCCTTCCACAGAACGAAGAAGTTGTTTCCATTGAAGCTTAGTTACAGTACTATTCACATGTTCATTCCTTGATTTGCCTAAATTTGCAGTGCCTTTGAACGTTGACTGCGGAACCACCGGCAAAACTGCGGGTTTCTTGAACATGACATGGGTCGGTGATGAACAGTATGTAAAGTCGGGCCAATCTGCGACGGTGCGGATCGACCACAACCTCATAGCGCCACTCACTACTCTCCAGTATTTCCCTCATCAGAAAAAAAACTGCTACTCCTTCCCCGGCGTAGGCCAAGGCTTGAAGATCCTTGTTCGCGCTTGGTTCTATTATGGCAACTACGACGGCTTGTCCTCTCCACCAACATTTGATCTTCTTTTCAACGGGAACAGCTGGGGGAGGGTGTCTCTTTCGGAAGATAAATATAATGGATCTGCAATCTTTGAGGTTGTTCACGTCACCAAAGTTGATGACGTTAGTGTCTGTTTGGTTCGAACCAATCCCAACGACGTTCCCTTCATCAACTCGCTTGAAATAAAGCAGCTGGACCAAGGCATGTATCACAAAATGAACACCAACCGCCCTTTGTACCTTAAGGGCAGATATGCCTACGCATTATCGGCCAATTATATCAGGTAAAGTTGTTGAATGTGAAAGAGGTGTAGTACTAATCGTACCCAACATCAAGTACCAAACGATTAATATCTTTTTGCAGGCACCCCGATGATCCCTACGATCGACTCTGGCTTGCTTTTACCGACTATGCAAGTTCCGGGTTAAGTCCTGTGAGGAGGAGTTCTGACCCGAGCTCCAACCTATTAGACAAACCACCGGCTGCTGTTCTGCGGCAGGCAATTACGCCATCATCCAGTGTAGCATCTAACATGACCGTCCCCAACCTCATAACCTCGACGTCGCCGCTGCCTCATTACGTTACTTTTTATTTCGTGGAGATGTTACCCGACGCCAACAGGTCGTTCGACATCTACTTGGACGATCAGCAACTTTATCCCGAGACAATCGTTCCGGGCGGGACAGTGTTGGAATTTTATCACTCCAACATCTCACTCTCGACTAGCTCGGTGTTCTCGCTGGTTAGAGCCAAAGGCTCCACTCTGCCCCCTTTAATAAGCGCGGCAGAGTTCTATATGATCGGTCCTGTTTGGGGCGTCGCTGCAACCGACAGTTCAGACGGTATGTCCTCTCTCTCTCTCTCTCGCTATCTCCCTCTTCCTCTCTGTTATGTCTTCTTATCCTTGGGATGTTGGTGTTGGTTCACAGTGAAGGCGTTGAGTGAGTTTCAGAAGAGTTATGTACAACTCCAGCCATGGAGCGGAGATCCTTGCCTTCCCTTGGGCTATGCATGGGAGTGGCTCAACTGCAGCTCTGATTCCACCCCTCGAGTTACTGCACTGTAAGTTCTATGGATATATGTAGTGTCACCAACAAGGCAGAAAACAGGTTCTCGATTCCACAAAATTGACCGCTTCAGCTGAATCCCTTTTGCATTGGTTGGTAATATCAAATAGTTTTTTATACTAGGCCTGGGCGTTGGGCCGGGCCGCCGCTGGGCCGGGCCGCCGCTGGGCCGGCCCGGCCCGGCCCGGTACGGGCCGGGCCTGGGCCGAGGTATTTGCTTATCGGGCCATACTTTAGTGAGCCCGGCCCGGCCCGAGATCTTAACGGGCCGGGCCTGGTTTTCATTTCTTTGGCCCGGCCCGGTCCGACGGCCCGTTAAGAAATTTTTAAGTCATTCCCGCGCGGCTGGCTCCCCCTCTCCGTTCCTTCCCCCTCTCCCTCTTTCTCCCCCNTCCTCCTCTCTGTTCCCTCTTTCTCCCCCAATCCCTACCGCTCCCCCTCTCCGTTCCCCATTTTCCCTCTTTCTCCCCCTTTCCCTACCGCTCCCTCTTTCTTCTCCTCATCGCTCCCCCTTTCCCTTCCCTGCTGCCTGTGTGGGACGGCTCCTATGCTGCCAGACGCTGTCATCGACGGGCCAAACGGGCCGGGCCTCACTTTGGGTGGACAGGCCCGGTACCCGGCCCGGCCCGGCCCGACAAAATAACGGGCCGGGCCTGGGCCGGGCTTCAGGCCCGACGGGCTGACCCGGGCCGGGAAAAACCTGGCCGGGCCGGCCCGGCCCGATACCCACCCCTATTTTATACATACATAAACATAATTAAAATTACAAAATAATTAAAAGCTGGCATATGGCTCCCCGTTCGAGTTGCGTGCACCAGCTTCTGGAATTGTATTTTATTTCTTTTATCATGACAGGTACATTTTAGTCCTTTTATTTTTTAATAATGTTTTTTTTATCTTTTTCAAAACTTCTGTTTTTTTTTTTTACTTTAGACTTTATCAAGAATATGCCTTGGAGTTTCTCCGCCTATCCAAATGCCTTTCAGATTTGTTTTTGTTTATTTTTTTTTTTTTTTGGCTTATACCGCCTCAAAAGAAATACCATAGTTTTCATAACGTATATTTTTCTCCCTTTTTTTGGTACCATATTGTGTAAAGTTGTGAATGGATATGATTCCTTAATTAGGTCAGATAAGATTTTAAATGCAGTTGAAGCTCCAATAAGGTTTTAGAAAGACCAACCGACAGAGTCTACGCACATTTATTTTTCCATAAAAATCATTGTGCATTTCATAGAACACACTGGATTATATGGAATTCCTGCAAAACGCTCATGCTTAAACTGAATTGTTCCAAGAATCAATCGATAATCAACTTTATACCTTCGCAATTTCTTTTGACTTGATTTTACTATAATCTCACTGTTTCAAATAACTTAAAGATTAGTGCGCAATTAATGCTTACATTCAGTGATATTTATCTTTTACAAAATCTTATATATATATATATATATATATATATATATATATATATATATATATATATATATATATATATATATATATATATATATATATATATATATATATTCCACATCTTATAATAAAATAGCCGAAATATTAGCGCTATAACTTTTCCTTTCATACATGAATCTCCAATGTTGTCAATGTTTGTGCGTGGATCAGCATAAAAAGTAACTTTAAGGGGCTCGACATTTTCTCAGGTGATATGTGGCGTGCAAGAGTGAAACCGTATTACATGTCAACAAAACAAAATATACTATAAATATTTTTTATTTTGTCAACACAAAATAATATTAAAACTGGTGATGCGAATGACATCATAATGGCAGAAATCTCATATACATTAAGTTAAAAACAAGGTCTTATGATTCGAAAAATGATATCGCTCGTTTGGTTTGACCATATATATTTACAAATGAGACTTTCAACATTCTAACATTTAAAAATGTAGTAGATATACCAAAAGGATCTTATAGCTACTCTCCTCCCAGATAAATTACAAGTTCTCGTGCTGTGTACATGCAATGTATTATGTTCCTACCATTAAATCATTAGAAATCACATATACACAAAGTTGTGGAACAAAGAATATCAAAGCTCAAATTAACCGGACTCGTAGTCTGGTTCTACTGTTTATGCTCACATTCTTTTGTCTTTTCTGCACAGGTACTTAAGTGGTTATGGACTCAGCGGTCCCCTTGCAGACTTCAGTAGCTTGACTGCTCTTCAAACAATGTAAGTTTTAGTTTTGCTGAAGGGGCACTCTTTCAGAAGTTTCTATATCCTAACAGGGACTCGTATGAACAAAAATGCAAATATTTGAAGCAGAGAATGTAAAAATAAAAAAATATTGAGGGGCTGCTGCCCACACCAGCCTAGGAGCCACATGCTTTGAGTGCCCTTACAAGGATTTCACTAATATAAACTTTGTTCTTTTTCTTGTTCGACAGTGATTTGCACAACAACAGCTTGAGTGGAAGTATCCCTGAATTCCTTGGTGAACTTCCTAATCTGCGGCTGTTGTAAGTACAGAACCGTCATAGCTTTCTTTAAGTTGCAGCAATCTATCTAAAGAGTTCATTGACATATTTGCAGCAACTCTGAACCTAAGGATTTTTGGACTTGATTCAATTTAACAAATTTCAGCTGCTCATAATTTCAATATATTGCAGAAACCTGGCTGACAACCAATTTAATGGATCGGTGCCATCGTCACTTACTGGCAATTCAAGAGGACTAATTTTGAAGTAGGTGACCAATCCAACACCGTTCACCTGGTTTTGTTACTTTTCAATCTTTTGTTAATGTCGACTGAGACCCTCTCTTCCTCTTGTAGCATTTCAGGCAACAACTTCCATTCGAGCAACCCAAAGAAGAAAACCAACTGGAGAATAGTAGCTGGAGCAACCATTGGTTCTGTCGTGTTCCTTCTGCTCTTGGTGTTGCTTGCTATCTTAATTGTCAAGAGGCGAAGAACTCTTGGTACAACGTCTAGCTAGACCCTCTTTCTGCTCTTCTATTTCTCTTAATTTATAGAAGATTGGGTATTTTGTTTAACTGGACTTATAGATCAATAGTTCATACCTTCATCAGGTCAGGGCAGCGTCAGGATCTGAGGTTCTGAAAGCAGATATAGTTCAAGCCCAAACTGTACTTTGCCCAAAAATAACGAGAACTAAGTTTAGGAATATGAAAAAATTAAATGGCATCCCTTAAAATAATATCTTGTTCTTCATAATAACTACTGGATTTTCATATACTATTTTTTTTTTTCAGATGTGCCAGTCAATAATCCCAGACTGACAGTGCTGCCAGAACAGGCGATCAAGCATGAATTTTCTCATGCAGAGATAGTGGAGATCACCAACAATTTTGAAACAGTCATTGGTGAAGGAGGATCTGGCAATGTCTACCATGGTCGACTTAATAATGGTCCTGAGGTGGCCGTTAAAGTGCTAAAAGATTCGCTTGAACGAGGAACCAAGGAGTTTGTAGCAGAGGTTTGTTTTTTATTCTAATGGCTTCATCACATTCTTAATTCATAAATATATGTTTGACGATCGTGAATTGTTACTCGTTTTAGGTAAAGCTGTTGATGACTGTTCACCATAAATGCTTAGTGTCGTTTATCGGGTACTGCGAGGAGGATGGAAAACTGATTCTTCTTTATGAGTATATGAGTGGTGGCAATCTAAGGCAGCTATTGTCAGGTAGCTCACTTTGACAACTTGATCAATAATTTGAATGTCATTTACTTTTGACCTAAAATGAGATGAAGATGAACCATATCACTAATGGAAGTGTGAACTTCAACCTAAAGAAGGTCAAGATTTCATTACCCAGCATGTAAGTATCATTAATCATAATGATATAAAGGGGCCTTGCAGAAAGAAGAAATTGTTCTTAATGAGTAATGACCATGTCTTTTTCATTTGCCAACACTAGTTCTATCCACCAGGCCAGGGGGGATGGAGACAGCACCTTTTCAGTTGAGGTGCTCTGCCTAACCCCAGCTTGTCTATAAGCAAACGTCACATAGGCCAAAATGGAGAAGTATATAATGCTAGAACAGAAACAAAATATTTGAAAAAAATATGAAATAAAACAAATGCCAATTTAGTTACTAATTAGCATCTATATTGAATTTCTTCTTTTGCAGGAAGGCGTAGCACATCTGTATTTCTGACATGGGAGACAAGACTTCAGATGGCACTCAGTGTGGCAACAGGTCCAATTAAGCCTCCCTACCAACCAACCATTGCAGAGTTCTCTTGTCTTATCAGTTTTTTTTAGATTAAGAAATTAAAGTTCTTCTTGCTTTCTGATAGTGTGCTTGCTTGAATGCAGGGTTGGACTATTTACATTCAGGGTGTTATCCAGCAATCATTCACAGGGATGTAAAAACAACAAACATTCTTTTGAATGAAAAGATGGAGGCAAAAGTAGCGGATTTTGGTTTGTCCAAATTTGGCCACAAGGACGACGTGACAATGTTACCAACTGTAGTTGCCGGCACTCCTGGATATATAGATCCTGAGTATGTCCTTTTCCTATCACATGAATCTGCTTGAGTTCATCCCCTGACATGGTCATCTTGACTACCCTCTAAACTGAGTTGCACCTAATTACAAGAGAACACCCGAATATGGGAACATGGTAGGAAATAAATCGTCAGAATTCCCCTCTCTCCAAACGAAAAAGAAAATCTTATATTAATTCAAAATCAATAAAGATTTCCTCTACGAATTTTCTTGCACTTCAAGAAATTTCTTGTGAGAATGGTATTCAGCTCAGTTAAACAAATCTAAAATAAGAAAGAAATAAAAACATTTTTCCCACGTGAAAAGGTTTCGTCCAGGATGAAATGTTCTCTTCCTACGTAGCTGCTCTTGTGCCTGCTGGCTTATAATTCATGCAATCAAATTAATTGAATAGTTGCTTAGTAGAAAATGTCGTTTCATATGAAAGAAATAGAAAACTTTTTTCTTGTTTGGAAGAAGAAAGGATGACAAATTAAGGGGTACTATGTGTGTCCTCCTTCAGATGATGGTCAAGTTCAACAAGGTGAACTCATTGTCATTTGGCATGCTTGAAAGTTAGTTCACAGCGCCTAGCCTTAATTATTTATATTTTTGTCTAATAATTGGACTGTCACTCCTCCGTAATATAGTTAGACCAGCAGATTTTACTAAACTTTGGCTGATCATTCTGGTGTCACAACTCAGTACGCACATTCATAAAAGAGATTTGCTTCCTGAATATGTTTATGTTGCTTTTATCAATGGCCTAACAAGGTTGTCTCTTTGGCAATTGTAAAAGTAACCTAAGAAGGATCTTCAACTGTCTCTACTATTTGCAGGTACTACAGTACAAACATGGTCACAAAAAAAAGCGATGTCTATAGCTTTGGTGTGGTTCTCTTTGAGCTTATAACTGGATATCCTCCACTGTTTGATGTGTCAAAAGAGCGTGTTCATATAGTTCAGTGGGCAACATCAAGACTAACTCGAGGTGACATCGATAGTGTTGCTGACCCAAGGCTGAGAGGGCAATATGAAGTAAACTCCATGCGGAAAGTTGCAGATATAGCAATGTCATGCACTGCTCCATCATCCAAGATGAGGCCTCGCATGAGTGATGTAGTAAACCAACTGAAGGAGGCCATAGAGGCAGAGACCCATAATCAACATAAGGCTAACGCCTCTTGTCCAGAGGTTCCACATTCATCATCATCTTACGGATTTTCCAGCTCAACCTTGCCAGAAGCAAGATAGTTAGTCTTGCACTAAAGTTTCAAGTCCTTTTAAGGCAATTTAGTGGACAACTTGTTTTTTTTTTGTGTGTGTGTGTGTTGGTCTTTATATGATGTACGTGAGTTTGTTTTGTTGAACATTTATCTGTTACTTTTGTTCGCATAAGCACGCAGTGTGCAGAAAAGTGTGAAAGGCAATAAACATTCTCGTTATATGTCTGAATTATTGTGTAATTTGTAATTTGCTGAGACATGGATTAATAGCCACTCATTTTTTCTTCGTACTTTAAGCTCCTCTATCCTGTATTCTTTCAGTCTTGTCAACTGATGTAATTGGTGTACATACTACAAAAACTTTCTAATATGTTTGACCTCAGATTCTAGTCTATCTCATTGCATGCCATGATCATCTAGCATATCAGAGAACAGTTATCCTCCGGAGATCCAAATTTTACACGTACGAGAAAACTTGCTGATGGAGAGTGCTTGCATATAATATGTATATTCTCTAGCACCCAATTTCAATAGGCCTCATATTAAGCCCCTAACATGATGTGCTCATTTGGTCAGCGAAAACTATTTGTTTACTTACTAAAATAACTTCAAAATTTTTATTGGCGAATTTTAGTGGAATTTAAGCCATTGAAATTTCAGCTCTTTGGAAAGTACATACAGGCATAAAGCCTATCTAGTTCTGATGCAACACACATGTTATATGGTAATCAATGACATGCACCATGAACCTTTCGAATCAAGGAAAAGCACATTCATGTAAGCTTTCCGCAAGGGCCTGACATGGATGCATGCCTACAAATTCCAGTTACCATTTGATATATATTATTGACTTCTGCATTCCGTATGTACGTCCTTTCAAGATTTTAGCAAGAGAAAATCGCCTAATTACCTATAAAAACTGAGAGGATATAATTCAACATATAGCCTCTACATGATATAAACCTCCAGAACAGAACACGATCCCTGTTTTCGGAAACTTCAATCGAGAAAAAAGGATCGAGAAGAAGGTGGCAAGGTGGGATGAGAGAGCTTGCTTCATTTGTTTTGATTATTTTGAGCACTTTTAGGTGAGCAGGTTCAGGTCTGGCTGAGATAGAAGTTCAGGCTTTCTTTTGATGTATCCTGGTGTTCATGCCTGCTTCCCGTAGTGATTATTTTACAGCACTTAAAACCTCCTTTCCATTCACAAGTGCAACCCAAGTTAACAAAGCAACCTGTTGTTCAGATTCTAAGAAGGAGATAGTTGCGATACTTCCAACCCGGCAACAATATCTCTGAAACAGTGGGTGAGATGTTGACACCGATTCTAGCGAATCTGAGCAGATTTTGAGAAAAGAGAGAAACTTTCTTGGTGAAACTGTTTGTGGAAGAAAAGTTATTGTCGAGAAAGATATAGTTACAGGAAATTGACAATTATAAATCCATTCACACGTTCTGATTTGATCGAAACAAGGCACATGTAAGTATTTTAAATCGTTGCGGACGACAAGCGCTGTTTCTGAGACGATCACTCTTTAGCAACAACAACAGCAGCAACAACACACGGATAACAGGGCCAACATCACCAGAAACACCACCAAACAGATCAGGATAGCCCTTGGTTGCAAAAGTTTTCGCTTCAGACCGTCCTCCGTGGAGATCGGCCGGACGGATCCTTCTAGTTGTATGGTGTTCACAAACGTCGTGTTTTTATTATCACCGGCCGGAACTCCCAAGCAGATGTTGATGTCGCCGGACTCTGCCACGAACGTCAGCGGATATGTCACCGTTTTATAACTCGTGACGACGTTCTTCCATGTGTGGTTGTCGTACCGAACCCGAAATTCAGGCGGGCGGTTAGTCCCATCGTAGTTGCCGTAGTAGAAATTGGTGGTAACAGTAACCACACCTCCCGCTATTGCCATGCCGGTCAAATTGTAGCAGGCCGTCATGAAGCCCGGAAAATAACGAAGGTGGGTCAGGGGTTCAGGCAACGAGGAATTTCCAGAAGCCTTTCCAGCCATTCCAATTTTGATGTAGTCGCCGTCCCCAATCCACTCCGCGCCATCATCATCGGTGAAGGAATCGGCCCTTCCGCAAGCAATGTTCACGGACGCTGAAAGAATGTGCCACCATTCTGAGATCTTTGAACAAGGAAACGGAGAAACTATGTGGGTGATGAATGCTTACCACCGGAAACGAGTGCTGCATGGAGGGCAAGAAATAGTAGCAGCGACAATGGCCGCATCCTCGCGACAATTCAAGAATGGGGGCCCCTGGATCTAATTATCGAAAAAGATTGAAGTTCGCAGGCATTTGAAAATTTGTGCCGTCTACTTTTGATGAACGCGGAGAGGGGGTTGGATTGGATTGCAGGTCGTCGGTTTCTTTTTCTCTCTTTTGATTAATTTATGTAGCGTCTGTTGGCCGGCTCCTAATGCGGACTGCACGTCCTTGATGTTCTTCGTCAACACTACATGTTGGCGTCTTGGTTTCAAAACTCTGTGCTGAAACCAGCTTTATTTCATGAACTTGGCGTCAATTCTAAGTCCATTATATATGAAGTTTTGATTTTATAGAATTGGAATAGGTGTTACGCTAGTTGAGTGCCGATTAGTGGGCTTTTGATGAATTGAAATTCTAAGTGATGTTCGCCGGCACTCCATTAATCACAACAAAGCTTGTGGGCTCATTTGGTGGAGCTTCATTCGTTATGTTTCAAGGAGATCCGAAAGATCAGGAAGAAAAACTGGTACCTAGAAATGCCCTTATGGCAGCTTATAGGTACTCAACGTTATCTTTACAACCAGTAAGGTTATAAACAATAGGGAACTGAACTTTTCACCTTTACTGTAAGGATATCCTCGTCTTCGGATAAAGTATCAAGAAACTGGTTGTGTGTTTGACACATCTGAATCTTTAATTGGATCTAATGTTGGCAGAAATTAAATATACTGGCATGGCATGTGCACCATCACAAGATCACAAATAAGTGACCTGAAATTCGACCTGACTCAGATTCTTTGGTTGGTACATACCTTTTCGTTTTGGAATGGACAAACAACTGTCATCGAAGTTTATTACCAAGTAAATAAATAACATTCCTCCTTTTAATTTAATTAAAAGAAAGAAAAGAAAAAAGGCAAACCGATAGATGGCATTCTTCACGATCACGAAGACTTGGGCACACGCATTTTGAATTGCAATTGACTTGAAGAAGGAATTAAGAGAAATACAATGAAGTTTTACAGCCTAAGCAACCAGGAGAAATCATGGGCCTGCAGGATATGGCTTGACACCTTGTGGATTTTGTTGAACTCCATCAAAGCCTTGTCCGTAAGGAGATGCTGCAGATTGGCCCATCGCACCTTGTCCCCCAGCACCTGCAATTTTTAGATTTTAATTAGAGTCACGAAACATCACGAAAATGAGTCTTGGTCTCTAAAGATCTGCGAGATAGACCATCCTGTGGATGATTAAACTTCTGCATGTTCTTGATGTGGAACATGTGAATAAATTACTTGCTGAAAACTTGTCTGCAACAAAATCTGAATTCGATCGGTTTCAGAAATTCAAGTCTAAATTTGAGTCAGAGTTCAACTCGATCATGAAAGGTCCAATTAAGTCGAGGATGATAAATAATGAATCGGACCCGAGGCCGAACCCGGTGCATTTTACATCCCTCAGACGAGACTCCGTGTAGCTACACGCCAAACTGGCCAACTATGAATGACATTTACCTAAAAATAAAAGTTTGACTTCCTCTTTCACTCAATCGATACAAAGACTTGACTGTTTGGTTCCCCAAGATATCTAAATTGTTAGAAAACGGAATCTTAATTTATAGCATAACTACACAAAACTTGTACCGTTGACATTGAAATTCTTGGTGATCACAGCCTGTATTTTGTCATGTTTAAAAATGAAGTAGGAAAGATCTCACGTCCCTTGCAGAAGACGCGTTGGCATATTGAATGACTGAGATTTGCTCCAAAATAAAGGTTGAGTCACCTATTGAAAATCCTAGAAGATAGTCTAAAGCCTTTAAAAAAAAAATTGAAAGCGTATGAGAATAAAAATAGTGCAATTATATACGCAGCAAGCATGGCATTCACGATTTCTACTACAAGTTACAGCTCATCTGATCTCCCTACTCGAAGATACGAGAGTTTTGGCGCTACCAATTATTTTGTTGTAGGATTTTGGCAAACTTATGTTTTAAATCTTTCACCTAAGAACCTAATAGTAATACAAAGTTCTCAAGGAAAGATGATCGAATGACCAACAGAGGTTCTGGCTGGTGATCATTCTACCAGTGGTTGGATTTTCATTTCATTTGAAATTAGCTGTGGCTCTCAGTTGTGCAATCACAGTTTGATTTTTATAGGTAGACATTATTGTGAAAACTAGAAGTGTGTGCACTACCGGATTCCTGGAAAGACTCATGTGGTCTTTACCATTAATCTTGTAAGAGATGCAGACTCGTTTTCTACTCTTGGAAAAAAAAGAAAAGAAAGAAAATTTGATGATCAGAGCAAAGATCTAATGCAGAACTCGATCCTTCTCTGTTTCACCCTCTTTTGCCCTGCTTCTTCAAAGAAGCATCTATGGAAACTAAGTCTGCTGCGTACCTTGGTATGCACCCTGCTGTATTGCGAGCCGTGCCATGTTCCTCTGCCTTGAGACCAGCAGGAAAACCGTCACGCCGGCTACCACCAGAAAGATCACGATGACCACCGGCACCGCAATGATCGCCTTCCCCTTTTTCTTCTTGCCGGAGATCACGACGGCGGTGTTGCTGGCGGAGTTCAGGAGAACGCTGTTGACACCGGAGCCGTCTACCTGAATGGTGTTCACGAACGCCGTGTTCGTGAAATCGCCTATTGGAACGCCGAAGCAGATGTTGACGGTGGACGACAAGGCCCTGTATGTCAAGGAATAGGTGACCGTCTCGGAGCCGGGGGAGATGGTCATCTCGGGATTGCTGTCATACTGAACTTGAAACTGAGGAGGACTGTTCTTCCCATCAAAGTTGCCGTAGTAGAAGTTCGTCGTGACGTTGACGGAACTTCCGACGGTTATCTGGTCAAAGTAGTAGCAAGTCTGCGAGATAAACCATCGTAGGTGGGTGAGAGATTCCGGCAGGCCGGCGGTGTTGCTGACCACCGCTGGAACAACCAGAGTGGCGAAGGTGCCGTCTCCAGTCCACGACGTCCCATCGGAGTCGGTGAACGAGTCGCTCCTTCCGCAGGCGACGTTCAGGGACCCTGATCAAGGTAAGAACAGTTTGTTAATTCATGCACACAGAGAGTACTACAACTATAAGGAAAAGCTTGAAGAAGAAGATGATTAAGGATAGTTGAGGGGAGAAGTCATCAGCAGAGGCGAGCGCTAGGTTGAGAGCCAACAATAGTAGCAGGGCTACTGGCCGGAGGGAAATTTCCGCCATGTGATGAGAATGAAGCTGGAAGGCACTGAAAATGTGTGAAGGGTTCGATAATTAGAGTTCGAAGATGATGGATGTATAGGGAAGCCATAAATGCCAGATTCGCTTGTGAAGGAAGTTTCCCAGTCTGGGTTGACCGAGACAAAGTTGTGTGCGCACTTAGATAATGAGGGAAAGGCATTTTGATAATTTATTAAAAATGTCATTTGTAATTCTTTTTATTTTTATTTGTCTTTACAAACCTTTTCTTTTTTCAATATTTTCAATATGAACTAAATGCATTCTAGTTATTAAGGACACTGACGCATGAAAATTCATACACCAATATGATTTGGCATGACGAGGAGGGAAGCCAACACGAAGAGAGTGGAAGTGAATATTTATAATGGCATTGAAGGTGTCACGGGCGACTTTTTCAAGCCATCTCTGGCCCGCCGCGGCGCCGAAGAGCCGGCAATAGAAGGTGGACTTGCGCACTGTTGTTTCTTTTTTATTTCACCATGATTGTCTGAAACCGAGTGTGGCAAATTTGTTGGGCGATCCACGCGGCGAACGACC
This sequence comes from Nymphaea thermarum, assembly GCA_011799765.1. Classification (NCBI taxonomy): domain Eukaryota; kingdom Viridiplantae; phylum Streptophyta; class Magnoliopsida; order Nymphaeales; family Nymphaeaceae; genus Nymphaea; species Nymphaea thermarum. The sequence goes on from JAANDH010000431.1 coordinate 44,759, forward strand.
TATTTTTTGGGGGTCAACGGAGACGACTCTGCGCTTCTCTTCATGACCGATTGATCGGAGGAGAAGAGGGAAAGCCCTGCACGATTCTGCATGCCTGACTCCAGCACCTTGTTTCTCAGAAATTCTTTCGTAGAAGTTGGAACATCGCACATGAAAGCGGCGAGATGGGGCTCTCTTCCTTTGGCTCTTTCTTACGTCCTCATCCTTAGATTGAATCCTCCGAAAACAGACAATCTGTGAGGGAAAAAAGAAAGAAGCTAACGTTTTGGTTTCTGCAACACTTATCATGTATCTTCTTTTTGAAAGCTGCAGAGGAATCTCAGTCTTAGACCCTTTCGGGGTGCTTGGATGGCACTCAAAAACCCGTTTTTGAAAGTAGAACATAATTTTGCTTCCAAAAAACAGCTTCATGAGAGCTTCGATGATTGAAAAAAAACGAATTTTATCGAAACTAGTTTTTGGCGAAAACTATTTTTCAAAAGAAAGTGAATACCTGGCAAACCCCCCAACAAAATGTTTTGGTTCTATTATTTACACACATAAACCTGGTTTTTAAAACTGATTAAAAAACAACTTTTTCAGAAAACTAGTTTATATAAAAATCATTTTTTTTAGTATGCGATCCAAGCACTACCTTACATCTTGTTTGGATGGAGGGAAATGAATGGAAAAGAAAGGGAAATGGAAGAAAAATGAGAGGAAAGAAAAGGAAAGTAAAGTGTTTAATGTTGTACAAGCTTGTTTGGATGGAAAGAAGATGAAAGAAAACAAGTCATTTAAAAAAGTATTTTATATATAGGTCAATTTATATTTTTTAAATGACTTTTAAATGTTTTGTCACACTAACTTTCTATACATTTCCATGTAAGTAATAAAATATGGTTACTACATAAAATATTTTTCCATAGAAATGTTTATTTTTAGTTATTTAATTGTAAAAGTTCCCAAAAACACATAGAGTGTTAGCTTAATGTCAAAAGGTCATGCAAAAAATGTTAGTTGTGAAAACAAAAAAACATGAAAAAGAAACCAACAAAACCATACAAAAGTTGGAATGACCTGGGGAGAGAGAGAGAGGAGATGGGAGAAGGGGAAGACAAGAACCCATCCACTTGGCCTCATAATGGCACCCTTACTCTCAAGATAAAAAATACTCATCAATACTATCAAGATAGCACCCTCCAATAATCGAGCTGAGGCCATGGCTATAACACCCGAGCAAACCCGATCGGTTGCACTACCCATGAGCAAGAGAGAGAGAGAGAAAGAGAGAGCAATCCTTTCTTTTCCCTCCTAGTCTCTTCAATTTTAGACAGATTGGAAATTCAATAGTTTCTCATCTCCTTACCTTCCCTCTCTTTTCCTTTCCTCTACATGATTTAGCTTTTTCCTTTAATTACCCTCCTCTACATCTAATCACATGAAAGTTTATCATTTTCATTCCTTTCCCTCCCTTTTCTTCCATGAGAAAGCAAGAGTCGCTCATAAATCTACATTCTTTCTGATGGGGTGTGGTAAGAGTTCTAGCAAACTTCCTGCTCAGACACCGATTTAGATTATCAAAGTAGGGATATGTTCCTTTTTATCATATGAGAAAGTAATTGAAGTGCAGAAAGTGAAAAAGTCAATGTCATTCTTTATCACAACATGCCATGAGATCTGTACTCTTGTTTGCGAGACAAGCTTGGACCCTACCTTAACTATGGATTTCTCATTTTAGGCTATGTTGAAAAGGGGTGAATGCCATGTCCCTTGCCTAGCCACACAAGGAGACAACATAAGAACCTTTCTCACCAAATAAATTCAAAGGGGGTTCATCTTTCCTTTTAAGGATGCCTCATTTTGAATAAAGGGTAGCTTGTTGGGCTAGTGGATGGTGCAACGTTTTTACACCAAGTTACGACGTAACCCTGCACCATGAATGAAAGGGGGCCTCGGCTCTCGCTCACCCGTTATGGTTAACACAACCCAAGACCTTACTGAAGACCAATTAAAGAACTAGTTACAATATACTGTAATTCCATGCCTCCTGTAATGACATGAAATAAGCATTCTTTGTATTCTTTCTCAGCCCTTCAACCTTCTCCCATGGAGAATCTATTAGTTTTAGTCTTGAGTTCCTTTATGTTAACATGGCATGGTTTCTCAACTTCTTGATTTATACCAAGTTGTCAACAAAAGCTTTTAGATCAAAATCGGCTTTCCAAGCTTTCTGAAATTGGGCTTCAAGGCCCACAATCGTTCGTGTTGATGCTTGATCTTCCATTCAAATTAGGTTTCTGCTCATTCTCTAGAACTGTTCAGCTGGCCGCTCAGGCCACTGCCGTCGGCAAGTGTTGCATGCGTCAATGTGCTGGTTGAAAGAAGTAATAGTACATCAGCAACAGCAAAACAGAGTGCAAAGTGTTCTTCCATGAATATGAATCTAAAACTAAAGAATTCAAAAAACGATCAGAGTCAGAACGTCTATAATTTAAGAAAGAAGGATACCATGACAAGCATGAAATGAACTATGAGAATCTGGAAAAGATTTTCCAGATCTGGGAAGGACAAATACAAGATAGAAAGAATCCAGAAATATCATGTCAGAATAATCATAATGATTGATTCAAGAACATGCAAAATCATGCTAACAGAAAATCAGCATGTATTGTTCTCTGTAGAGACTGATTCTGCAGTGCCTACCGAATGCTGCTCTTTTGCAATTTCTGATATGCTACTGCTCTTTTCACTAGTTAACAAATTTGTTTCCATGGCCAAGAGTATATGTCTCATGTACCAACAGAAGCAGTGAACTAATCTTTCACAGATTAATATATGTCCCTGTCACAAGCTGAACTATTTACTGATGAAGTGACTTGGAGAACGTGTTCAAATCGTTTCACTTGGAAATGTTAACCTTCTGCGGGGTTCACCACAAAACAACATTGTTAGGAACAACCCACAAAACTCTCTTCTCGCACTCTCAAGAAGGGGTTAAAAGTAACAAGGAAGAAGACAATGATTTACGTGGTTCGGAGCAATAATCTCCTACGTCCACGGTTGCACAAATCTTTACTATTCACTCTCAGATGAACACAAACACTTTCAGAGAGAAGACCTAAATGAAACGGCGCCCCCCTCACAACATAAGGATTAGAGCAAACCCGCATTTGTACAAAATGACATAAATGCTCTTACATAAGCAAAAAATTGCATATGAGTGTCCAGTATGAATCAAGTTCCATACACCAACAAACATTTCTGATTTACATCATTCACAAGACCTTAGGCAACAAGCTCTTCATCCTCTGACAACATTAAGAGCAAAGTATCTTTCATGACTTCACTAAATGTCCACTTCTGGACCCCAAGGAACTCTGAAACTATAGTTGAATTGCTTCCAGTCAACAGTGTATGTGGTTTTACATTAAATACTATTACATTACATATAGCTAGATCGGCTTAGAACTGGGCCAGGACATTGAAGAGGTAGGCCCAGCATGATCCGAACCGGGCAACTGGGTAAATTGTTGCCCACCATAATATATTGGGCCAACTGCTAAGAAAGTGACAGGATGATTCGTTCTGATCTGGTTATATAATACATGCTTTTAACACTAATTACATACTGAACTCAAATAATCCGAGCTTTTTAGGATGATATATTGTAGTGGATATGATATTGAATAACCCGAACTGCCTTTTTTTGGGCATGGCCTCAAAGTGTGCTTGAAAACACAAGTAATACAACGATATTCATCAGCAAAAACTAGTTTAGTCCTGGGCCAATTTATAGATTAACAATTAAGAGCGGTCATCAAGCCGAATAAGTAGACAGGCTTTTGAATACCTGCTTAGGTATCGGGCTGGGGCCGGGCCATATTAGGCTAGGCCCTACTCGGCCGACAATATATGTATTAAAAAAAAAGGTTTCATAAATATATATATATATATATATATATATAATTAGACCGGGTTGGGCCCAGGCCCTCGGCCAGGCCGAGCCAGATTTTGAATCGAGCCGGGCCGGCCTAGCCCAGCTAACAAGCAACCAAATGCAGACTGTTTCCCAATTCTGAAGAGAGCTTTCATTGAAAAAGCGATGTGTAGATTTGTGAATGTCTTGTGCGATGAAGGAATTTTCAGACAAAAAGGGATCACATGATCTCCGTCTTCTTTCCGTCTCAGTCTTCCTTTCTTTTTCAGAATGTCAGACTTCCAATCCAAATCCGGGGCAGGTTTCTCATTGAATCCGAAATCCATATTTGGTCTCTCTCTCTCTAACTTATGCATTTTGATTATTGGAAAGAAGAAATGGGCTTCATGGACCATGTCAAATCAAATCCATAAAAAAACAACTAGATTCGCCGGCCGACACCGGGCGCCAGACGTCGTGCACCACCAGGTTTTGTTATTGGATTTACGTATTTTCAAACTTTTAATTATTTTAAAATATATTTTCCGTTAATTATTTGTCTTTAAAAATAATATTTTTTTGTCTGCTTGTATGTGATCAGCAATCAAAACCAGTGGGAGGGGCCGGACGGAGTTTGCAAGGCCGCACACAGTGAAGGCATCACATCATCTGCTGCTGTGTCCTCACCTCTCGGGAGACGCTATAAACCATGTCAAAATATAAAGATAATGATCGCATGTAACAATTTGTATAGGTGAAACCCAATGATGAAATTTGATTCTTGTATAACAATTGTGCCCTGGTGCGAAATTCTGTCTCCGAATCAAATTAAGCAAGGTATCAATTTAATAAATTGGCACATTCAACTGAATTGATTGCGAACAAGTAAAACATATCTAAAAATTAATGATTAATTAATTCTTAAAAATGTGATGCAACTGAAGGTTGGTTTATATATATATATATAATGAGTCAACGTATCCGTAAAGAAGGAAAAATTAGGAAGGGTTTAGATTGTGGTACTTAAAAGCCAGCTTTTGGATGTATATTTTAGTTAGAGATATTTAAGGGACTGGTTGGCAGCTGAAACGGAGGGCCATCGTTGGGCGGATGAAAGGTCAGATTCCAAAGAATACACAATAAGATAATGGCAGGAGAAGAAGGAGAAGGGAAAGAAAAAGGGAGTGCCAAGGACGTCCTCCCCCCATTATTGTCATTACACGACGGCCACTACGAGCTATGTATTGTCGAATCCTGCGGGCCTTATAAAATGACCAAAACGCCCACCCACCATATGGAACCTGGCCTAGGGTTTTTCCTTGAAAAATGATTTGTTATATATATATATATATATATGATTTGTTATATATATATATATATATATATATATATATATATATATATATATATATATATATATATATATATATATATAAAAGTTTTGATTTCCAGATGAAAAGAAAGGACAAATGAAAACAAAAAACATGTAAAGCTTTCATTGCGTCACTCAGGCTGGCGGCTCAACAACCTCAACCATTGTGCGTGTGTTTGTGTTGAATTGGTCTACGAAACTTTAAAAATCAAAATCTACAAAAGATTGTCAATTTCATGGTGAACATTCTTAGATGGAAGACCAAATTACCGAGTTACAAATGCGATCGCAGCTTTCTGTTTCAGATGCTACTTAACAACATAGACAAGAGAACGGATCTTTATTGGTCTCCTCACATGCTTTTTTGGAAACGTTGGTGGATCGGTAGATTGCAATTCCACCAAATAGTTGTGAATCCATAGAAAAAGATAAATATTTAAAATAAAAATAACTTTAAATCGAGAATTTGAAATATTTAAAAATGGCATGTGGAGTCGATTACCGAGCCAAATTGGCTGCTACCAATTCAATTCAAATCCGCCGACTCATCAGACCAATTTTATAACATTGAAGCAAACAGCTATTATTATGTCATTACATATATTCCAAATTCTATAATTTCAGGTCTTCTTTTTCCATATCATTAATATATTCATTCATGCCTCACAGCTACTAACAAATACATTATTGCTTTTGCTTAAACGCTCCAACTTGGTTTTTGCAATGAAATTTGCCATCAAACAAAGTTCTCTTTTGATGGAATGACCTAACTACACCAAGAAAGGAAAAAATAATAATAACCAACTTGGGGACAATGACGACTATATATGTTTAAATAACGCAAAGCTTAGTGAGCTAATGAATGACTTTGGGAAGTTAACCATGGTATAATTGAAGGCGAAGTGACGGAGAGATTCAGGAGGAAACCAATAAGTTTCGATTCGGCTCACTGATCTTTCGTACCCTGAGGGGATGTTTTCGTAAATCTACGGCGCCCGCCATTGACAGAAAGTTGGGGAGAGAGGGAGGAGGCATTCTCTGACCATGGAATGCTTTTTTCTGAAGATGGCAAGGAAGTGAAACGAAAACCCAATTTTTTCAGATCGATTCTTTATTAAATCTTTGTCGAAGCGTCCAGTTTTATTTAATTGCCGTCGAGGTGTGGGTGTGGGGGAAGGACGACGACCTTCCCCATCGGGCCTCCTTGGCTTCGTTCTCATCTCCAGTACCGAGGAAACCAGGGGAGGCTGTGCCTTCTCTCCGTCTCGGGGGAGTCTACGATTGTCTCTTGCTTCTTGTATGACCGCCTCCATCTCCTCTGCCGTCTACAAAGGTCAGTTATCTCGCCATCTTCTTCCCTCTGTGCTTCTCTTCCTTCTTGCCCTTCGTTTCTTCCCTGTTAGCTATTTAATTCCTTTTTCAAGTCGCAGATGTTATGGTGGGGTTTGAATCAATTTTAAATTTTTCAAGATGGGTTTTCGTTGCTTCTCTTTTTGAGTTTTTCTCCTCGAAGACCAAACAATTTTTGATCTTTTCTTTGTGGCGTCGGGGAATTGTAGTTGGTGGTGTTCATTCACCGGAGGCCTGTTTTGGTTCGTTGATTCTTCTTTCTCCTCTTTCTTTACTTGCTTCCTCCTGTTCAGGAATTTGGTGGAAATTGGTATGCTTCCTGCAGAATTGAACAAATTGGGTACTGCCCTTTTGGTGACTGAAGATCAGGAATCTCCGGAAAGGCTGAGCATTGTTGTCCATAGGCAAACAGGCCTCTGTTAGGCGATTGTTTTGGCCGGAGACATTATCTTCACTAGGATGGATAAAAATATTCTGGTCGTTCTGCTTTTGATATTCTCTGTTGGGAATCGTCTGTCTGCTTTCACGCCGGACGACAACTATCTCATCGACTGTGGGTCTTCCACCAATACCACGGTCGATGGTCGCGTTTTCGTTGGGGATAATTCCGGCACTCTCTTCTCCATTGCGACCGGAGAAAACATTTTAGGCAACACGGCCTCCAGCCCTGTTGGAAATGTCAGTGGATTGGCTCTCTATCGGACTGCTCGGATCTTCAGCATCGTTTCTTCTTATACCTTCTCAATCAAAACCTCGGGCAGGCACTGGATTCGCCTGTATTTCTTTCCATTCACCTACCAAAAATACAACTTAGCAACTGCGAGTTTCTCTGTACAGACTCAAGACACTATCCTCCTCAGCAATTTCAGAACGCAGAATACTTCTGCTGCCGTTTTCAAGGAATACTCCGTCGTTGTAAACTCGAGCAACCTCGTCCTCACTTTCTCTCCTCTGAACAGCTCGTTTGCTTTCGTGAATGCGATAGAAGTTGTTTCTGTTCCCTCTACACTCATCGGAGATTCTGCTCAGGTGTTAAATCCTGTATCAACACATAATGGCTTGTCGCAAGAAGCTTTCGAGACGGTATTCAGGGTGAACATGGGAGGACCCTTTGTCACTCCTCTAGACGACACACTCCAGAGAACTTGGGTGACTGATGAAGACTTTCTGCTACTTAAGAGCGCCGCCTTGAGTGTTACAACAAGCCAGCAACCTACATATCCTAATGGAGGAGCCACCCAAGATACTGCTCCAGCCATTGTGTACAGGACGGCTGAAATGCTGAACCCGTCGACCCAGACGAGCTCGAATCAATTCAACATAACCTGGCAGTTCCCATTGGATTTCAGTTACTCTTATTTAATCCGGATGCATTTCTGTGACATAGCAAGTAAAGCACAGAATCAGCTCGTGTTCAATGGCTACATATCCGGCTTCCCTGCGGTCACGAATCTTGATCTGTATGCTGTCACACTGGCCTTAGCATCTCCTAAGTACTACGACTTTGTTTTGGCTGCTACTTCTGGTTCGAGTAGTTTGAATGTGTCTGTTGGTCCCTCGGCGACTACAGGTGTTACTCCTAATGCAACTTTAAATGGGCTGGAGATTATGAAGTTTGTTTTGGCATCTGCCAATCCGACCTCAAAGAAGAGTACGAAGATTGGTATCATTGTTGGCTCTGCATTGGGGGGCGTGGTCGCCATCTTATTGTGCATAGTCGCCGTGGTTATGCTGAGATGCCGGAAGGAGCGTCCGAAAAAGGATGGACATTCTAATTCTAGGACTTGGGTTCCTTTCACTGTTGGGGGTCATTCTCACAGTGTAGGCAGCATTGCAACTTCAAACACCGGCGTATCAGGGCACAATGCAAGTATGGGTTTCCGATTCTCCTTTGCTGAGTTGCAGGAAGCCACAAAGAACTTTGATGAAGGATCCGTCATTGGAGTAGGTGGCTTCGGGAAGGTGTACTTGGGGAAACTGCGAGATGGAACTGAAGTGGCAGTCAAAAGAGCTAACCCAGGCTCTCAGCAGGGTGTAAAGGAATTCCTGACAGAGATCGATATGTTGTCTAAATTCCGTCACCGTCACCTCGTCTCACTGATTGGCTTCTGTGATGAGCACTCTGAGATGATCTTGGTGTACGAGTATATGGCAAATGGGACCCTGAAGTCTCATCTCTATGGAAGTGATAATCCTAATCTTACTTGGAAACAGAGATTGGAGATATGCATAGGAGCAGCTCGGGGACTTCATTACCTGCACACCGGTTCCACCCAAGGAATCATCCATCGCGATGTAAAGTCTGCCAATATATTACTCGATGAGAATCTTATGGCTAAGGTTTCAGATTTTGGGCTTTCGAAAACAGGTCCTGATTTGGATCAAACCCATGTAAGCACGGCTGTCAAAGGGAGCTTCGGCTACCTCGATCCAGAGTATTTTAGAAGGCAACAGTTGACAGAGAAATCAGATGTCTATTCATTTGGTGTTGTGCTACTTGAAGTCCTTTGCGCAAGGCCAGTGATTGATCCTACCCTTCCCCGGGAGAAAGTAAATATTGCGGACTGGGCAATGAAATGGCAGAAGAAGGGGCAATTGGAGCAGATTATTGATCAGCGGCTTGCTGGCACCATAAAACCTGCTTCTCTCAGGAAATTTGGAGAGACAATTGAGAAATGCTTAGCTGAATATGGTGCAGAGCGTCCTACCATGGGAGATGTGCTGTGGAACTTGGAATATGCTCTGCAACTTCAGGAGACATCTGCCCTTGCTGATCCAGATGATAACAGTGCAAATCGCATCACAGCTATGCCCGTTCGAATCTCACACATTGATCCATCTGAAACTCAAATGACGAACAGGGATGGGACCTCAGGTGATGAACTATTAAGCATATCGGCAAGCAATGTCTTCTCTCAATTGATAAACACGGAAGGCAGGTAGCTGCTGATCCAACGCAGTTTGCTCCACAATCTGTCCCGAGTAGCAATTCTTCTTCTGTTGTTGTTGACTGTAAGCATTCTAGCATATCTGTAGACTCCCGGGAAGATGTTCAATCATGGTCTTCTGCCTGTTTGAGTTGGCGTTATCAACTTTTCGTCTTCTCACTGCGGGCTTTCTGAGCAAACCTCGGCTGAACAGTTCGCAGCAGGGCCTTGATTACAGAGAGGACTTTGATGCCTCTTTCATCTTTGTAGTGTTCCTAGTGCCTCCGTCTTATGTTATTATCTATTTTTTATTGGACTTCCAAAGTTGCAGCGATTGTACAGTAAAGTTATCTCCGCATGATAACTATGTATTCCTTTCTGTCTACTTTCTTCATCCTCATAGCCCTGCTGTTAACTTCTCTGTTCTGATTACAATGGTTGTCAAATTCCTAGTTTAAATGAGCTTTTGTTCGTTTCCAGCGACTCTGCTGGATGGCTAAACAAATCTCGGTGCACTCATTAGTACTGTTGGCCTTCTCATCGTTAGCTCTAGCTTTCCAAACAAATTTATTTATCTGGTTCGTTAGTTTTGTGAGTTGCATGTATACGTGCTTTAGCAGTAATAGAAATCCCTTGAACTAGTCATGCTTGATTTAACTTGTCATATCTATAATGTGTATGTATAGATACACACACACACATCCTTCTGATAAGTTGAATTTTTCAAAAGGTCAAGTTGAACAAATAATAGGTGGATGATGAAGAAAAACCAAGGGTGCAAGAGATGTATGATGAACGATTTCTGCTTCTGTTGTTATTTGGAAGAAAAAGGGAGGCAAAGGACCTCTTTTTTTGCTACCCTAGTCTTTTCAGTGTTCCAACCTATGTTGCAGGTGACTAGGCGAGAGGAATTGTTGTCCAAATCGTTTCTTGAAGTGGATCGTCCAAGCCACCGATTCGGTGAATCGGCCAATTCAGCGTTTCTAAGGTTGCAAGTTGGTTTTAAAAAAATGCCTTTTTGAAAAATCAGTAGTACCTAAAAGACAATTAACACCCTTAAACTGGTAACTGAATTGAATTGATTCGCCTCCAATTTGATTCAACTAGGCCGACTCGGCCAGATTCTATAATATTGGAGCAAACAAGTATCGGAATCCACACTTTCTTCAGTTCATCTCATTTATGAGATTACAGTGGTGTTAAACAAATTTCAAACTGTACAATTCTGGATCTTCTTTTCCTTGACGATTACTCTTTTCCTTGACAAGTATTCGTCGACAACAATATAAGCATATCAAAATCTACTAGACTTGCTCCTCTCATGGGACTCCCCACCTATGCTGTCACCGTCACGTACTGCTCTACTACCGGATTCTCCTCCTCTTCTGCATCCCATCTCTGCCTCTGATTTCGCTGCCTACTGTTCTTCCCTCTCTTCCGCCGCGCTCTCCCCCTGCCCATTAGCCCTCCATTCCTGCCTCCTCCTCTCCCTTTCCCCAACAACCTGTTCGAGTGCTCCTCATGTGTGAGCCTGTAAAATTGAATGGTGAGAGTCCATCAATCGTGAGGGTCAGGATGGTGAAGAGAAAAAAAAAATGATGATATATATTGATGGCATCTACCAATCCATCCGAAAAGAAAATATGCAGATCGACATAGTCGTTGCTTCTGTACTGAGGGGGGCGCGTCGCTACAATCGAGGACTTGGGTTCGTTTCCCTTTTGGGGGTCCTTCTCAGAGTTTTAGCACTACTGCAACGTCAAACACTGTCTTATCAAAGCACAATGCAACTCTGGCTTTCCGATTCTCTGTCATTGGAGAAGGTGGGTTCGGAAAGGTGTACAAGGAGAAGCTGCGAGATGCAGCTGAAGTGGCAGTCTAAGAGAGACAAGCCAGGCTCTCAGCGGGGTGTAAAAGAACTCCTCACAGAGTTCTATATGCTATCTAACCGTCATAATCACCGAGTCTCACTGATTGCCTTCTGCGCCAATCAGTCAGATAGCTTCATCGCTACGCCTGTTCCAAACTCGCATATTGATTCATTTGAAAGTGAAATGACGAACAGAGACGGGACCTCAGTTGGGGATGACCTGTTAAGCTTTATCATGTACAGAAGGCAGGTAGCTGCGGATGGAAGGTAGTTTGCCAATGTCTGCCCTAAGTAGTAACCTTTTCCTGTAGTTATCCACTGTAAGCATTCGATCCTGGCCTTCTGCATGTTTGTGTTGGCGCTATTGACTTCTTCGTCTTCTTACTGCCAAATTTCTCAGCTGACCTCTGCTGACGCAGTTAAGAGTGGGGCCTTTATTGACAGAGAGGACAACTTGTAGTGTGTTAGTGCCCGTCTATTTTTTGTTATGTCTATTTTTCATTGGACTCCCACAGTTGCACCAACTGTACAGTAGCGTTATCCGTTCATGACAACCATATATTACTTCCTTTCTGCCTGCTTTCTTCATCCACACGTCGCTCTGTTCTGAATTTCCCTGTTCCGATTACAGGTTTGTCCATTACTGGTTTAGATGAGGTTTTATTCCACTTTCCTGGGAATCTCCTGGATGGTTGAACAAGTTTCGATGTACTCATTAGGACTGTTGGCCTACCCGTCGTTAAGTCTAGTCTTTCCTGCAAAATATTTGTTTGCTTATATATATTTGTTTGTTTTATGAGTTGCTTGTGTCATTGTGATATATATACTTGTTCATAAGTGTGTGTGCGGGTGTATGTAAGTCGAATTTTACAACTAAACTTTAGGTGAACAAGTCAAAATGAGAAATCATTAGACATGACGGTGATTGCTTAGAAGAAAAACCAAATTCCTGTGTTCAGACCTCAGAGGTGTGTTGATCAATGCTTTTGCTTCAGTTGCCACTTGGACAAAAAGGAAAAAGAGACAAGGACCTCTTCTGCTGCCACCAAGCCTTTTGACTGTTTTGAGTTTGTCGCAGTCGGCTAGTCTAGAATGATGTTGTCCAAATCGTTTTTGGAATTGAATCAGCAAATTCTGCGGTTTCAATTGAATCTGTTGCAAGCCGGTAGAATATTTTGGAAAAATTAAAGAAAGGCGAAGCGCGAAGATTACGCGATTAAGGCTCATTTTTTAGAGAGCATGCAGTCGCTCAAGCTTTTGGAATTAACTTCTCGAAACAGTTGCTTCATGCTTCCACACGTTAAACGTTAAGATGAATTATTGAATGACACGAACGCCCTTTAACAAAATTATTTCTAAAAGCGTGTGTAGTTGGGTACAAACAAGTATCGAAATCCGTGCTTTCCTTAGCTCATCACAATCATATACCATTATCATGTCTTTATACAAATCTCAAATTTAGGTTTCTTTAACTGTTATTCTTACTGTATGTGATTAATATAATATTCCTTTCGTAACCCATAGCTACTACTAAATTCAACATGATTTTTTGCTTAAGCGATCCAAAGTACCTTTGAATTAAATTATTCAACAAACCCCTTTTTTCTTTTGATGGAATTACATCACTGCTCCCAACATGGTGTTAGAAATGAGAAAGAGAAAGCGAGTTGCTTACCATGGTTAAATTAAAAATGAAAAAAGAGGAAGGACGCATTTGTTCTGATCTCCTACAGGATTTCAACGACGAAAAAACAATCGTGAAGCATTTCCAGTGAACGAATTCGTGTCGCGTCGAGTTTTCTTGCCATCCGGTGGCTGACCGATTGTCTCTCTGATGCTTCCTGACATGGCGGGCTACGTGTTGGTAAAACCTGGACGACCAATCGACCTCGACGTCCCACCGTTTGCTATGAATCGGCCGGAGTATCCGTCATCGCTTCTCTGGTACTCTCCATCGCCGTCTCTGAGCACCACTGCGAGAGGAAGCCCGAATGGAGCGACGCTGGAGAAGCAGCCGGTTCCAGAGCTCCAAGAGTGGCGTCAATGCTCTCTCCGCAGTTCTCTTGCGCACCAACGGCGGTCTCCTCCTGTGCAGCTCAGGCACGTTTCGGCCGTCGTTGTCCCGGGTTTGTCACGCTTTGACCCATTCTCTCGTTGCTCGACGTTGCTTTCGTAAATCGTCGTGCTTTCGTTGCTCGACGTTGAGAGGGAGAAGAAGACCATTTGCAGTCAACTTTTATTTGATGGCCTTCAAGGTGCGGAGGAGGGGGAGGAACGATGGCCTTCCTCAACGGTCGTCGTTGGTGGCAGGGCAGGCTGCGTGTTGGCGGTATCTTCGGTTGTACCTTGCTTCTTCTGTGAACTCCACTTCCATCATCTTCCCTGCCATCAACGAAGATCAATTTTTCTCGCTATCTTGTCTCTGTGGACCTCTTCCTCCTTGCCACAACCCTCCCTCCATGTAAGCTCCTTAATTCATTTTCTTTGAGTCGCGGATGTTATGGTTGCATGAATTTTAGATTTCTCAAACTGGTTTTCCTTGCTTCTCGCTTTGAGTCCGTGTCCTTGGAAACTAAAAGAAACTTAATTTTTTTCTTTCTGTCGTCAGGAATAGTAGATTGTGTTCATTCACCGGAAGCCCTGTTCTGATTCAATGCTTCTTCTTTCTTTACTTCCTTCTGTTCAGGAATTTGGCAGAAATTGGTATGTTCCTTGTAGAATTGAACACATTGGGAAGTGCCCTTTCGGTGACTGAAGCTCAGGAACCTCCTGAAAGGCTGTGGATTGTAGTCCATATGCAAACTGGCCTCTGTTAGGCGTTTGTTTTGGCCAGAGATAAGACCTTCACAACTATGGATAAAGTTGTTCTGGTTAACCTTCTTGTTATGTGTTCTGCTGGGATTCGTTTGTTTGCCTTCACGTCGGTGGACAATTGTCTCATCGACTGTGGTTCTTCCACCAACACGACAGTCGATAAACGAGTTTTCGTTGCGGATAGTCCTGGCTCTTTCTTCTCCGTTACGACCGGAGAAAATATTTTAGGCAACACGGCCTCCAGCCCCAGTGGAACTCTCAGTGGATTGGATCTCTATCGGACTGCGCGGATCTTCACCAGCGATTCTTCTTATACGTTTTCAATCAACAGCCCTGGCAGGCACTGGATTCGCCTGTATTTCTTTCCGTTCACCTACCAAATGTACGACCTAACAACTGCGAGTTTCTCTGTGCGGACTCAAGACACCGTCCTCCTCGGCAATTTCAGAACGCAGAATAGTTCTGCTGCTGTATTCAAGGAATATTCCGTCTTTGTAAACTCGAGCAGCCTCGTTCTCACTTTCACTCCTCTGAGCAGCTCGTTCGCGTTCGTGAATGCGATAGAAGTTGTTTCTGTTCCATCTACGCTTATCGCAGATTCTGTTCCGTTATTGAATCCTCCTTCAACACGTAATGGCTTGTCGCAAGAAGCTTTCGAGACGGTATTCAGGGTGAACATGGGAGGACCCCTGGTCACTCCTCTAAATGACACACTCCAGAGAACCTGGGTGACTGATGAAGACTTTCTGCTACTTAAGAGCGCCGCCTTGAGTGTTACAACAAGCCAGCAACCTACATATCCTAATGGAGGAGCCACCCAAGATACTGCTCCGGCAATTGTGTACAGAACGGCTAGAATGATGAACCCGTCGACGCAGACGAACGTGATTAAGTTCAACATAACATGGCAGTTCCCGTTGGATTTCAGTTACTCTTATTTAATCCGGATGCATTTCTGTGACATAGCAAGTAAAGCACTAGGTCAGCTTGTGTTCAATGTCTACATAGACGGCTTCTCTGCGGTCTCGAATCTTGATCTGTCTACGGAAACAATGGCCTTAGCAGCTCCCAAGTACCACGACTTTGTTTTGGCTGCTACTTCTGGTTCCAGTAGTCTGAATGTGTCTGTTGGTCCCTCTGATTGGCTTAGTATCACTCCTAATGCAACTTTAAATGGGCTGGAGATTATGAAGTTTGTCTTGCCATCTGCCAATTCATCCTCAAGGAAGGGCACAAAGATTGTTATAATTGTTGGTTCTGTCTTGGGGGTGTTGGTCGCGATTGTTTTGTGCTTGGTTAGAGGCCGGAAGAAACCGAGAAGGGATGGACATTCTAATTCTAGGAACTGGATTCCTTTCACGGTTGGGAGGCAATCTCACGGCGGAGGCAGCACTGCAACTTCAAACACAGGCTTATCAGGGCACGATGCAAGTCTGGGTTTCCGATTCACCTTCACCGAGTTGCAGGAAGCCACAAACAACTTTGGTGAAACATCTCTCATTGGAGTAGGTGGCTTCGGGAAGGTGTACAAGGGAAAGCTGCGAGATGGAACTGTAGTGGCCGTAAAAAGAGCCAACCCAGGCTCTCAGCAGGGGATGAAAGAATTCCTCACAGAGATCGATATGTTGTCTAAATTCCGTCACCGTCACCTGGTCTCACTGATCGGCTTCTGTGATGAGCAGTCTGAGATGATCCTGGTGTACGAGTATATGGCAAATGGGACCCTCAGGTCTCATCTCTATGGAAGTGGTCTTCCTAATCTTACTTGGAAGCAGAGACTGGAGATATGCATAGGAGCAGCTCGAGGACTTCATTACCTACACACGGGTTCCACCCGAGTAATCATCCATCGTGATGTGAAGTCGGCCAATATATTACTCGATGCGAATCTTATGGCAAAGGTTTCAGATTTTGGAATCTCGAAAGCAGGTCCTGATTTCGATCAAACCCATGTGAGCACGGCTGTCAAAGGGAGCTTCGGCTACCTGGATCCAGAGTATTTCAAAAGGCAACAGTTGACACAGAAATCAGATGTCTACTCATTTGGTGTCGTGCTGCTGGAAGTCCTGTGCGCAAGGCCTGTGATTGATCCTACACTTCGTCGGGAGATGGTAAACCTTGCAGACTGGGCAATGAAATGGCAGAAGAAGGGGCAATTGGAGCGAATTATTGATCATCGCCTTGCTGGTGCTATCAAGCCTGCTTCTCTCATGAAATTTGGAGAGACAGTCGAGAAATGCTTAGCTGAATATGGTACAGACCGTCCTTCCATGGGAGATGTGCTGTGGAACTTGGAGTATGCTCTGCAGCTCCAGGTGACATCATCTCTTGCTGATCCAGATGATAACAGTGCAACTTGTCTCATAGATATGCCCATGCGAATCTCACGTGTCGATTCCTATGAAACTGAAGTGACGAGCATAGATGGGACCTCAAATGGGGATGAACTGCTAAGCACATCATCAAACAATGTTTTCTCCCAGCTGATAAACACGGAAGGCAGGTAGCTGCTGATCCAAGGTAGTTTGCTCCACAATCTGTCCCGAGTAGCAGTTTCTTTTCTGTTGTTATCGACTGTAAGCATTCTATCATATTTTTAGACTCCAGGGGCGATGTTCAATCATGGCCTTTTGCATGTTTGAGTTGGTGTTATTCACTCGTCTTCTCACTGCCGACTTTTTCAGCAAACCTCTGGCGGACGCAGTTCGCAGTAGGGCCTTGATTACAGAGACGACCCTCTTAATCTTTGTAGTATTCCTAGTGCCTCTGTCTTATGTTATTATCTATTTCACTCTGGCACAGCAGAATGAGAAGGCTCAGCGCACTCTAGCAGCTCAGTTTGCTTTCTGAATGGACTTTCACAGTTGCAGCGATTGTACAGTAAAGTTATCTGTGCATGATTAACTACATGTTCCTTTCTGTCTACTTTCTTCATCCTCATAACTCTGCTGTTAACTTTTTCTGTTCTAACTTCCAACTAGACCAATTTCTGTTACACACTACTAACATTCACATACAAACATCCAAAACTAGGAAAACCAAGTTCAAAATAATGACATCAGGAGTCTAACTAACAAGTATTTGCCAACAACAATATAAGCATATCAAAATCTACATATCCAACAAAAATTACAAAAAGGTTGCATATCAATGCAAATATCAAGTAGTTTTTAACAAAGTTCAAATGTCATTTGGACAAAACTATTCAATTGTGTCTTTATCATTGTCATCTTTTTTGCGAAGGGCTATCCTTTTTCATTTGAATCATCTAATATAGTTTGTCTTTCTTATTATCGAAACTCTCTTCTAAAATTTTTATTTTTTATTTTATCCTCATGCATCAAAAACATTAATGAAAGTAAAACGTTTAGTAAGGAATGAAGACAATTTTCTTTAAATTTATATCAAAATTTAGAACTATATACCATACCTTTGTCAACACTTTTCATTTGAAAAGATGAACACTGCTTACATTGTTTTGCTGACTATATATATATATATATATATATATATATATATATATATATATATATCAACATTTTCTATATTGAAAGAATCATGCAACCAAAAAATCATTGAATCAAAGTACAAATAACATACCTTTGTCAACACTTTTCATTTGAAAAGATGAACACCACTTACATTGTTTTGCTGGCTTTGATATATCTAAAAAAATATATATGTATCAACATTTTCTATATTGAAAGAATCATGCAACCAAAAATCATTGAATCAAAGTAGTAAACTAGAATATTCTTTTTCAACAACTCATTCATCAACTAAATCAACAATATCAACACACAGGATCCTCAAATGTTTTTCTTTTTTATTTCTCTTTCATTCAACTTCAAGTTATACATGGCATAAACCAAACTATTATATATTTCTTTATGAATGTGATTTCTCCTTTCTATATTTACATATCTTATAATTGCATAAGTTGTAAGTAATAAACACTGAACTACTATAAAAGAAAATAGACATTTGAATGGTTATACGATAAATTATCTCAAGTTGCATTTGTTTACCAAAGAGAATGAGCTCCAATATTCACATCTTGATGTACTGCGCGTAATAAATTGAAACTTCATATAGCAAAATTCTTCAATTCTTATACATCATCACCAAATGTATTTTGCCAATCAACTAAATAAAATGAAAAACCAAAAAAAATATACTTTAAATAATCTTATTTCATCCAATCATAAATCAAAATGATAAAGACAAAACTATACCATGAAGTATTTTCTTTTGTGTTCCAACTGTCATAAGCTTGCCAAACTCACCATCTGTATTTTCATTTGAACTAAGCTCAAGTAAAATATTGCATAGCTCGTATAAAGCATGCATCATTATTACTAAGCCTTCTATTAAAGCAGCCTTTAATCTTCTATTTTTTAGAACGTTATCATCATAAAGATAATGATGGTTCAAATAATATTTTGCATGATATAGATAATGATGCATTTGATTGTTCTACATATTTTCAAGTGTTTACCAAATTTTCATATACTTTTTTTTTACCATTGTCAATATCGCAAGTTATTTCTTCTTTTGTCCTACTTATGTGATTATTCAAAAGTCTTGTAATTAGTTTGATTAACAACCTTCAATGACTTCACTAAAGGTAATGTGACTGTAATAATATAAGAAATTTCCTTTGGAAAGCTCTCATATTGAGTGACAATGAGTATTACTTCTTTACATTTGAGATTTTTGATACGATAATCAATATATTGAAACTTTGGAGAGAGAGGCGTATTCTTAATTTGTTTGTGAGAATACTCTATAGTGTAAGATAAGAAGTAGCAAAACATGTAACTGAAGGTTGTAATAGTTTCTTATCTTTTATATATTTTCTCATCAAATTCAAAACTTGGACATGTCCATATTATATAAATGTACTTACATTTATTGTTTTGTCAATCACCTTATTATGCAAACTTATCTTGATAGGGACCCCTTCTGCTGCTACCAAGTCTATGAATCTTGTCGCAGGTGACAGCAAATTCCGCGTTTCAGTTGAATATCTTTCAAGCCGGTAAAATGTTTTGAAAAAGAATTATGGTGCCGCTTAAGGATTGAGAGATTCACAAGATGGACGATCAACTTTTGTAATTTCTTTCTCAAACAGCCGCCGCTTCCATACGTTAAAGGTTAAGATGAATGAAAAGAAGGCCCTTTAATCCAAATTATTTCTAAAAAGGTTTGTGAAGTTGGGTCCAAACAAGTATCCAAGTCCCCGCATTCTTCAGCTCATCTCTTTCATACCATTATCATGTCTTCATACAAATCTCAAATTTAGGTTTCTTTAACTGTTATTCTTAAGTTTTATATATATATATATATATATATATATATATATATATATATATATATATATATATATATATATATATATATATATATATATATATATATATATATATATATATTCAATTTCATGACTCATAGCTACTAATAAGTTGAACACGAATTTTTGCTTAAGCATTCCAAACCATGTTTGAATTAAATTATTCAGCAAACCCCTTTTTTCTTTTGATGGAATGACATCACTGCTCCCAACATGGTGTTAGAAATGGGAAAGAGAAAGCGAGTTGCTAACCATGGTTAAATTAAAAAATGAAAAAAGGAATAAGGGGAAGATGCACCGGTTTTTTATCTCACTCGTGAAGCAATTCTGACGAATGAATTTCTGTCGTGTCGACTTTTCTTGTCACATTGTATACGTTTTTTTGTAGATCTAACTTCATGACAAAAAATGTCTGAAAGTTAAAGATTGGAAAAAAATAAAATTTTCAGTTCGTCTATATATAACCAATATCTGCAAAAATATTTGTTTTCTTTATTTCATAACGTTATCTTATTGTCTAATAAATATTTATTATCTTATAAACGTTATCTTTAGCATTATTTCATATGTTTGTTTATTATTTCATATATTTGTTTGTTCTCTGGTACTCGCCATCGCCGTCTCTGAGCACCACCGCGCGGAAAAGCCCGGAAGAAGCGACGACGCTGAACGGCTTCTGAAGCAGCCGGCTCCAGAGCTCCAAGAGTGGCCTCGATGCTCTATCCGCAGTTCCGCTTCGCACCAACCGCGGTGTCCTCCAGTGCAGCAATGCGATACTTCTCGGCACTCCCTCCTTCCCTGCTGTGGTGGGGATTTAGGCACGTTTCGACCGTCGTTGTGCCGGGTCTCTCACGTTTTGACCCATTCTTTCGATGCTCGACGTTCCTTTCGTTACTCGTCGTGCTTTCGTTGCTCGACGTTGAGAGGGGGAATCTTCAGACGCCCTTGAAGATTATTTCCAGTCAATTTTTATTTTGATGGCCTTCAAGGTGCGGAGGAGAGGGAGGGACGACGGCGTTCCGGCCCTTCCCCGTCGGCCATCGTTGGAGCCAGGGAAGGCTGCGTGTTGGCGGTATCTCCGGTTCTCTCTTGCTTCTTCCATAACCTCCTTTTCCATCATGTTCTCTGCCATTAGCAATTATCAGTTTTCTCGCTATCTTGTCTCTATGGACCTCTTCCTTCTTGCCACTCCCCGCCCTCCATGTAAGCTCCTTAGTTCCTTTTCTTTCAATCGCGGATGTTATGGTTGCATGAATTTTAGATTTCCCAAACTGGTTTTCCTTGCTTCTTTCTTTGAGTCCGTGTCCTCGGAAACTAAAAGAAATTGATTTTTTCTTTCTGTCGTCAGGAATAGTAGTTTGTGTCCATTCACCACAGGCCTTGTTCTCGTTCAATGCTTCTTCTTTCTTTACTTCCTTCTGTTTAGGAAGTTGGCAGAAACTGGTATATTCCTTGTAGATTTGAACACACTGGGCAGTGCCCTTCCGGCGAATTAAGATCAGGAATTTCAGGAAAGGCTAAGGATTGTAGCCCGTTTGCAAATTGGCCTCTGTTAGGCATTTGTTTGGGCCGGCAACAAGACCTAAGCAACAATGGATAAAGTTGTTCTAGTTACTCTTCTTCTCATGTGTTCTGCTGGGATTCATTTATCTGCCTTCACGCCGGTGGACAATTACCTCATCGACTGTGGTTCTTCCACCAACACGACAGTCGATAAACGAGTTTTCGTTGGGGATAATTCCGGCTCTCTCTTCTCCATTAGGACTGGAGAAAACATTTTAGGCAACACGGCCTCCAGCCCTGTTGGAAATCTCAGTGGATTGGGTCTCTATCGGACTGCTCGGATCTTCAGCAGCGTTTCTTTTTATACCTTCTCAATCAAAAGCTCGGGCAGGCACTGGATTCGCCTGTATTTCTTTCCATTCACCTACCAAAAATACGACTTAACAACTGCGAGCTTCTCTGTACAGACTCAAGACACTATCCTCCTCAGCAATTTCAGAACGCAGAATACTTCTGCTACCGTTTTCAAGGAATACTCCGTCGTTGTAAACTCGAGCAACCTCGTCCTCACTTTCTCTCCTCTGAACAGCTCGTTTGCTTTCGTGAATGCGATAGAAGTTGTTTCTGTTCCCTTTACGCTTATCGGAGATTCTGCTGAGGTGTTAAATCCTGTATCAACACATAATGGCTTGTCGCAAGAAGCTTTCGAGACGGTATTCAGGGTGAACATGGGAGGAGGCTTTGTCACTCCTCTAGACGACACACTTCAGAGAACTTGGGTGACTGATGAAGACTTTCTGCTACTTAAGAGCGCCGCCTTGAGTGTTACAACAAGCCAGCAACCTACATATCCTAATGGAGGAGCCACCCAAGATACTGCTCCAGCATTTGTGTACACGACGGCTGAAATGATGAACCCCCAGTCGGACTCGAATCGTTTCAACATAACATGGCAGTTCCCGTTGGATTTCAATTACTATTATTTAATCCGGATGCATTTCTGTGACATTGCAAGTAAAGCACAGAATGAGCGTCTTGTGTTCAATGTCTACATAGACGGCTTCTCTGCGGTCAAGAATCTTGATCTGTATGAGGATACAATGTTCTTCAAAGCTCCTAAGTACTACGACTTTGTTTTGGGTGCTACGTCTGGTTCGGGTACTCTGAATGTGTCTGTTGGTCCCTCTGATTGGTCTAGCATCACTCCTAATGCAACTTTAAACGGGCTGGAGATTATGAAGTTTGGCTTGCCATCTGCCAATCCATCCTCAAGGAAGGGCACAAAGATTGTTATAATTGTTGGTTCTGTCTTGGGGGGCTTGGTCGCGACCGTCTTGTGCGTGGTTGTCATGGTGCTGCTTAGAGGCCGGAAGAAACCGAGAAGGGATGGACATTCTAATTCTAGGACCTGGATTCCTTTCACTGTTGGGAGGCAATCTCACGGCGGAGGCAGCATTGCAACTTCAAACACCGGCTTATCAGGGCACGATGCAAGTCTGGGTTTTCGATTCACCTTCACCGAGTTGCAGGAAGCCACAAACAACTTTGGTGAAACATCTCTCATTGGAGTAGGTGGCTTCGGGAAGGTGTACAAGGGAAAGCTGCGAGATGGAACTTTAGTGGCCGTAAAAAGAGCCAACCCAGGCTCTCAGCAGGGGATGAAAGAATTCCTCACAGAGATCGATATGTTGTCTAAATTCCGTCACCGTCACCTCGTCTCACTGATCGGCTTCTGTGATGAGCAGTCTGAGATGATCCTGGTGTACGAGTATATGGCAAATGGGACCCTCAGGTCTCATCTCTATGGAAGTGGTCTTCCTAATCTTACTTGGAAGCAGAGACTGGAGATTTGCATAGGAGCAGCTCGAGGACTTCATTACCTACACACGGGTTCCACCCGAGTAATCATCCATCGTGATGTGAAGTCAGCCAATATATTACTCGATGCGAATCTTATGGCAAAGGTTTCAGATTTTGGAATCTCGAAAGCAGGTCCTGATTTCGATCAAACCCATGTGACCACGGCTGTCAAAGGGAGCTTCGGCTACCTGGATCCAGAGTATTTCAAAAGGCAACAGTTGACACAGAAATCAGATGTCTACTCATTTGGTGTCGTGCTGCTGGAAGTCCTTTGCGCAAGGCCTGTGATTGATCCAACACTTCCTCGGGAGATGGTAAACATCGCAGACTGGGCAATGAAATGGCAGAAGAAGGGGCAATTGGAGCGTATTATTGATCATCGTCTTGCTGGTGCTATTAAACCTGCTTCTCTCAGAAAATTTGGAGAGACAGTCGAGAAATGCTTAGCTGAATATGGTACAGACCGTCCTTCCATGGGAGATGTGCTGTGGAACTTGGAGTATGCTCTGCAGCTGCAGGAGACATCTGCTCTTGCTGATCCAGATGATAACAGTGCAAATTGTCTCATAGATATGCCCATTCGAATTTCACGTGTTGATTCGCATGAAACTGATGTGACGAGCATAGATGGGATCTCAAATGGGGATGAACTGTTAAGCACGTCATCAAACAATGTTTTCTCACAGCTGATAAACACACATGGCAGGTAGCTGCTGGTTGAAGGTAATTGGCATCACGATCTGTCCTGCATGGAAATTTTGTTCTGTTGTTGTCCACTTTAAGCATTCTAGTTACGATTTCTGTTAACATAACTTTTCTTACCGCTGTTCGATCAGATCTGTTTCCATCCTTGTCATGTGGATATGATTGCTTCAATTTAAGACCGTGTATCCTTTATTATCATACTTGACTGGGAGTCATAAAACTTCAAAGCTTTGTGGAAGCGACGACCGTGGCGGGCACGCAGGGACTTGTCACTTCTCTTTTTGATATTTTGTGCCAGCCACTAGATTTTGTGGAATTTGGTGGCTGGTTTTTTGTTAATCTAGCTGCTTTAATTGCCAAAGAATGACTGCGGCGATGACCTTAAACGAAGGTCATCTTTTTCTTGACATGCCAACATTGTTAGTCTACTTTAGCCACCAGCCTACAACTGCAGCAAAGGCCTTAAACCGAGACTGTCTTCTTGTTGACGGGCCAATAATAAGAGCTTCCGCAGTCCCGTTAGGAATTTGGTCTTTCGAATAAGAGCTTAGATAATGGTTCTCTATTTCATTTTGCCGTCGTTTTAATCGAGCTATGCAAGCATCTAATCATATTCTGGTCAGGGCATAGAGGCGCTCATCGTATTTCAATTTGAAAAAAGCAAGAAGGCATGAACACAGTAAATCCCCGCTTACTTTACACTAATAGAACAAAAATAAACGCATCAATTGTTGTAAAGAACCCGGCTGGGAGTAGCTCGAAGTACTGCAGTCTTTATTCCAATCAGATTTTGTATACTCGAATTTGACGTTGGATATTAATTGAATATCAGACCTTGATTCAGATTTGGTTGTGAAGCTACGTAGCCAATTTGAATCCAATAGTAAACCAAATCTAGTTTTCTTTAGCAAATCAAAATAAACCGAACGAAATCCAATATTGTCCAACTGCAGTTATGGAAAATGAACGTCCACTTGCCCATTTTTAACTCACAATTGACTGCTTAATTAAACTTATATGGTTACCTGATTAATTTATCTGCCATGTTGCAAAACGAAATCTCAGAATCTGTTAGTTCGGAAGTCTGCATCAGCCTGCCTTCATATCCCACCAAGGAAAAAGGTACTTGCAGTCAGAAAGATGAACAATAAAGTCCTTCTGGAACAGGAAGATTCTGTTTGGCAGCCGTCCGAGATCACGAGGATCTCAAATACAGTTAATCCGGAAATAGATAGGATGGAGATTCCATCCTCAGACCAGGCACCTTTCGTTTTCTCTCTTGTTTTCTTTAAGACAGCCTTCCCGAGATAACGAGGATATCGGATACAGTCATACAGTAATCTGAGAAAGAGAAAATGAAGATTCCATTCTCAGATCTGACACTTTTGCTTTCTCTTGTTTCTTATGTAGCACGTACCAACGAGAACGTGAAACCAAGATCTGGTGATAATCGATTTGTAAAGTGACGCTTGGATCAGAGTGGGCAGTGCGTTTCCCGACTCCACAGGTACTAACATCTAGGGAAGTCAGTGTACTCGATGAACCTAACCTGATGCATATATAAGCGGCATCTTTCCCCTTCTCGTCACATGACAGCATCACCACGATCAAATATAATCTGATTTGACAAAGAAAAAGACACAAATGGGAGAAAGGGGCTGAACAGGCAGCGCCCTTTTCCTCGGTGAGTACTTAATATTCGACACGATGGCGATTATGAATCTTACAACAGTCGCCGGAAGTATGTCGCAGTGAGAGGAGGTGAGCGTCAACCAACGGAGGGAGCCCAGTCCACAGAAAGACAATGTTCGAGTAATGAGGATGATGGCCTTCCGCTACCTGAAGCCAACTGAAACAGAATTTGGCCATCTCATTTTCACGTGGAGCCTGATGCTGATTCTACTGAACTGGAGGAGTTTCAGTTCGAGGGCGGGAACTCAAGGTTAGGTGCTTCTTCAAATGTTAAAAGGACCAGAAAATGTCGTTTATTAATTCTTACCTAATCATGTCAAACCTCGAATCTGCCTCAAGAAGGAGCAATTTCATTTTCAGATTCATGTATGCTATAGGTATGGATGCGGAATTAGCTTTATTTGAATATGAATCAGCATTACCAATAGCAGGATCCACTAAAGAACTGTCGAGGTCGGACTAAATGCTTAGTCCTAATCAGTATTACCAGTAGCACATATTTTAAGTTTTAATTTGGGTGAATTTTCTCTTACAAGAAATGTCCATCGACGTGTTATGTTTTTTCATAGTTTATGCGTTGTTTCTGGAAGTATGTATATTGATATTGGTTGTGTTTTATTCAATGAAATTGAATGTCTATTGATATTGGTTTCTGCGACTATTAATAGAAGATTGAAGTCTGGAAAGGATGTCCTGCATTCATCACTTGAGACTTCATACAGACTAATCAACAATGTTATTACATTCTCCATTATGGCGTAATGAATTTCAGACTTTACAGAACAAATGCTTTTATACTAATAAAGATGTCAGTATACAGATTTAGATAAGATTTCTCACCAAACTATAAGAACCTTCTGCTAGGTTCCTTATTCAAGCAGACTTGTTCTTGGTTAGCAGGAGTAGTATTTAATTATACCACTCAACACGAGAGCCAAAGTCCCTTCCCAAGCTGCTAGGATCCACAGCTGCATCAGTGCGTGCTTTGGAGGCAACAGAAGTACCAATTCGTGCATCAGTTAACCCCCATTGGCATAATAGGCAAACACGCCCATACCTCTTGAACTATGACCCGGCTGCCTATTAGCCACGGATGGTAAAATTCAGTATATTGTTAGAGTTAGGATTGGAAAGACATTGAAGGCATATGCGAAAACTTTATACCTGCAAAGCCATGAACAGCTTATCCACTTGGCTGAGAAGGCAAAAATTTCAGTATATTGAGGATGCTTCTCTTGACAGAAACTGGACTGAATTTGTAAAACGAGGTATTTTAGTTAAGAAGCATAAAGGTTCTTGAAGTCAATGTTTACATATTATTGAATTATTTTATAGAGATTCTTATTGCCTCCCCTAACCTCTAACCTCTTCATATTTCCAGGGCCTTCCCTCCTGTCCATCTCCGAGCTGCTCAAACAAACTCATCTTCATATCACAATTACTGTTGTTATTAAACTAAACACACTCTTTTCTCTAGACTGTCTGATCGGATCATTAGTGAATTCTGGAGGTTAAAGCAATTGACTCTTTATCACGCTTGTGGTGTCGTTACCCAGCCTACAAACAGTACACTGCATTTGCTAACGATGACTGCGAGTAAAACTTAATACGGGACTGCGAGTTAAAACTTTCAAGTGAAAGAAAGCCAAGAGTTCAATGATACAGTAGAAAGTCTGGGAGGGGTCTGCGTAGCCCAAACGCTGACCTTTTTTTCTTCTTGGGAAAAAAAAAAATCATTCAGTACCAGTCACCGGAGCTAATTTTAATCCAAGACATGAGGCAACTACCACCCACCAGATTTCGTTGTCAACTGCCCAGACACTTTCATGACGATGCCGATTCTAGGAAATAAGAAGCCCCTCAGACTCACTTCCTTTGCTTGTCTTTTCCCAAACTAATCCACATAAAACAAACCATTCTCTTTTTCTTCTCTTTTTGCAAGCTAAGATCGAAGACTCGAGTCAAAACCGTAGACCAGTGGACTAAGATCTTGTTGGCTACGATGATAAACCTTTGAATATCACAAGTCTACCAAGATAAACAAATCTAGCTTAGTTCTAATGCTAACCATATACGTTAATAACTAGGCATCAGCAGCCAACTTTTTATTTACTGTATCTCACTTGGTTTATGAGAGATATATATACACGGAGTACACACACAAACCAGGAACTTCTTTAAACTTACAAGCCAAATATACAACCAAGTTGCACGATACTTTAGCCTGCCATATCGGGTCACTGGAACTTCCTGACAACAATAGAATTTCAGTATCGTCAACTAATTCTTCAGCTGCGCCCTGCACGAAAAGCACCAATACTGCATTTTTAATCATCAATACAACATCCAGAAAGAGAAAAAACAATGACCAATGCCCCAAGTAGATTATGCACAAATTGAACTCTTGATCAAAGAAGAGCACGTTCTCAAAACAGAGAAATTCAGACTCATATCAGGCAATGGATTGTTATTTTAGAGTCAGAAAAGAACAATCACAATCATTTCTTGGTAGCTAACTAGACAAATAACAAGAACCCTGCAGCTCTTCAATTTGGACTGACAGAAGCATATTAATCTTGCAAAGGCTCACCTCCACAAGGCTCCAAAAGGTATGAAAAACAAGAAGCATTAAACTGACATATAATGTGGGGACTCCAGTAACTCTTAAGCCGCACCGATAACAGATGATTGTCCTGACAGTTAACATGGGGGATCAACTGGAAATTATGATATGCCATTCCTCGGATGAAGAAATCGGCTAATAACAGGACCGATGATGAGTTTATAGAAAATCAGAAATGAAAGCACAGAAAATGTTGGAACTGATATGTAAAAAATAACTAAGCTGTGGAAGATCGAAAGTAAGAAATCATAAAAAACCACAGACAAGGAGTTTACTGTTCATGAAATGACATCTCAAGGTCGTATCATTGTCATGCTTCCCCAACAAAACATATGCAAGATAAGCATTGCATGACATGCACACGTTTTCCTGCATCCATGTAAAGTTGTTTGTATAAGCTTCTATGTGCCAATATGCTGAATCTTGGGATCACAAAAGTTTGTGTGATCAGATGACATAACCCGAAGCATTATGTATCCCCGTAAGATATCATGCATACTCATGGAAAAGAGAAAAAAATCTGTAGAGGAGGTTATCCCTATCAAACCATTCGTGCTAGCATGGATACCAAATGTTTTTTGAATCACTTAAATTGCAAAGGAAGCTTCTAATATAATTTATCTATGGGAATTCATGCTTGACCAATGGCCAGTAGTACCAAGACTTCACAACCTTAACAGCTCATAAACTATATTCGTTCTAAAGACAAATTTGCTACATTAAAATTCCAATCACCAAAAAGTACCAAGTAAATTATGAAAACCTTGGTGAGGTGAATGCCACTTTTGAATCACCACAAACAACGATGCTTCTTGACTGTGTCTGGGGCAGTTAGACTTGCAGAACAAACATCCTCAGCAATTTTTAGTGAGGCAACAGCTTGTGATGCAACAATTCCAGAGATTTCTGCAACCTGGAAGATGTCACAGTATGAGGTACGATTCCACAGGCAATTATCAGGAGCGCCAGAAGTTCTTCCATATAGATGCAAGTCTCTGTCAGACACAGAAAAGCCATGGTCCAAAAATCTATGAGGGAGAGAATGGATCAGAGAGCAACCATCCTCTCCTAATGCAGACCTGAACGATTCAGAACCCAAGCTGCTACCCATGCAATATACATTGTCCCAGCAATTGGTACTAGAACTTGCATTGCAGGGTGCAGGAAAGAAGTTGGCGGAAGCACTGGGAAACTTCAGAGCAAGAAAAGGTTCCTCCTTATCCGAAAGACATGAATCTTCAGATTTTTCTTCCATCAGAACATGGAGAGCTACCGCCTCTGCAATAGCTGCTCCTTCTTCATCCAGCCGTTGCTGTTCTTCTTTCTTTTTCTGTTTCTTCTTTTCAAGTTCAGAACGAATAGCAGCTGATGCTGCAAGCGCCTTCTCTAAGCGTCGCTTTTTCTTCTCAGCTAACTTTAGACGGTCCAGTTCATCTTTAACTTGCTTCTTCCTTTGCTTCCGCATGAGAGGGCCCATTACTGGTGATCCCTTAGGAAACTTCACATCACCCATTATTATCTGACCTTCTTGTTGAACTTACCACAGAATCAAATTTTCAAGCAGCGCACTTTCAAACTACAATTTCTAACAGAGGAAGAAAGTAAAGCCCACAATCAAAGAAAATTCTAACTTCACCATCCTACTCCGGATCTGAGCAGATGAGAGAAACAATCAAACCCTTCAGATTCTTCAATCCTCACTTCCAGGCTAAAATCAAATACCAGCAAGATGTAGCTTGAGCTAGTTATTGTGTGAAAAAGGCGACAACCAAGTTGAAGGCTGTGAAGAAGTGCCTAACGCCCTATGCCCATTCAGGTATGAAAGAGTATTTCGTCCTCCTCACCGTACAATCCCAGACAGATACAACAGGACATGGAGCCAACGTTAAGCAGCATTCTTTGACAAACACATATCTTGACCCCATGTTGGACGACTTCTTCCAGCAACTATTGTTCAATCTCATCCTCCAAAAAAGAACAAACTCCCACTAAGCAACCCACAATATTTTCAAGTTATAGTGATCGTCTTCAGAAGCACGTGCCGCTGCAACCATTCCCCATGACGGCTTACTGCAGTTGATTATAAGAACAACCGAAAACCTTTGAAATTCCAATCGTTTCCCATTACAAGAACAACAACTAAAGTGATCGAAGTAAACAAAAAGCGAAGTGGCAACAAAAATGAATGAAAGTAACACCAAAAAAACACGTGACGCTAGAATTCAATGGCTCAGTACACCAGAACTTACACAAAGAAAGGAGGCAATGAAGAAAATTTTCTTCAACAATCGTTTGGTTAACCAATTCGTCCAATTGACAGGAAAGAACTTCTACAATGGAGAAGCAATTCCAATTAGCCGAAGAAAGAATGGAGTAAAAGGAACCAAACCGTAATTTACTTCCATCCTTTAAAACTGCCAACTTATCCGCGCATAAAAATCGTAATTTCGGAAAATTGAAAGAGGAAAAAGATAATTCAAACGTTTCCGCTCAAACTAAAGACAACCAGAGTGCAACAGATACGGAACACCTAAGTTCGTGATCCTGTACACTACCTGATAGACAAAAATAAAAACTAAGGTCGATTGCAGTCCCGAATCGAGGACTAAATCCTAAATCCAATTGAAGGACAGGAACAAGAGAAACGACTGAATAAAATCAAAAACAAAGAAAGGGATCAATAGGATCAATAAGTGAGTCCTCCAAATCCCTCAAAGATAAGAATCTTAGAGAAATACCTTAAAATCTTATAAATTCACATAAATGGCCGCCACTGTCGATCATCATCACTCTCAGAGAGAGGGAATTTTGGAGATGGCGCTTTCCTTCTCGATCAGATCCCTCCCTCTCCCTGTAACCCAGTTCGCAAGAAAAGTAAAAAAGTGGGATCGAACCCAGCCGCCTCCTGCCCTAATTTATAATAATTCTTCGTAAAAGACCCTGGCCTTTCTCGCATTTACGGCCGTGCCACATTTTTCCCGCGGGTCCATCCGGCGCCCATTTTCGGGTTTTTGGAGGCTGTTGGCCGACCGCAGCAATTAGTCGTCTCGTCCTTTTCTTTCTTTGCCTTCCCGTTTACCATCCGACCGCGTCATCAGAAGTGACTCGCTTTATGAAGCGATACAGAAGTTTTAAGCGTATCGGGTACATGGAATCATGGGAAGTGGGCAATTTTGTTGCTACTTCTAAGTAACATTTCTTTGAATAAGAAAATTATTATGGGCAGTTCCCTTTGGCTAAGAGGCGACACGGTACGCGACACAGTTCAGCCTCTACAATCTGAGAATCGGATTTGAATTTGTCAAGTACACGCAAAATCGGATTCACCAATCTCCAACTGAAGAAAGATCAGCCTCTAATCCCTAATTCATCATGACCAAACTGCTTTAAAGATATTAGAAATCAAGAAAAATTAAAATCCAATGAAGAAACTGAATTAGCTTCGAGTTTGAGAAATCCCATTTGATTGGATTCAATATGGCCAGTTAAATTTTTGTATGTGCAATATCCACATTTTTAGAGTTGATTCTTATGACATACGGATTTGGTTTTATGAATGAATTTTAAAGGCGATGGTAGGTCACATTTGATCGTGAATTCAAAGTCAAATTTGGATATGGTATGGGCTCTTCTTATTTTATATTTATATTTGAATCCGAATATGTGAATCTTAAATAAATACTGGATATGGTAAATGATGCATCTGATTTGAATCACATCCAACATGGCATTTTTGAAATATACAAGAAGATGACAGTTTTAGAGGTAATTTCCATCCCAAGAAAAATAGTAAATGTTTCATCATCCGTTGGTCTTTCTAGGTAGGATCCAAAAATCAAGTAGAATACAAGAAAAGAACAAACGAAGGCCGCTAACCTTCCGTTCTCCAATATTCCCTAAATTTTATATATTATCAATATGCTAAGGTTAGGTACTCTTGTGTGATTATATTAAGCAACCCACTTGACTCAGACTAATGAATTATTGATGATCTCTTGAACATCCCAGATTAGCTTGCGTGACTCTCTTCTTGGCATTGAATTAATTTATAATACTTGGGTATTAGTTTGCTTAACTTGATAAACAACTTTTCCTTCAAGAAAAGGAGAATCTCATGCAATCTCATAAATTATGCCAAGAAGCAAGATCAGCAAGATACCAACTTAATAAGAGGAAATACTTGTTTTGTAATCGACAAACTGAGATTTATGCCAAGAAGTTTTTTGCTTTTGAAGTTAAATAAATGTAGTGTTTTACTTCATAACATGCACTGTTCTCTTAGGAGTTCTTCCTCTTCTTGATCATTAGAAGAAGAAAAGAAAGAAGAAGTTGTAGTGGTCCATCCAAGTTATAATATTCTAAGCAACCAGCCACCTCACATCAGAGCTTAGGACATCAGTAACTTCATATTAAATTGATCCATTCAATTGACTCAATTAATTCAAGTCTTTTTATATGGACTGAATCTTGCTTGAGCTCCACTCAAAAGAGAAAGTGTCTTCCCTGAATGGGGATGGCTATTTATTATTACTATTACAGTGCTAGATGCGGTCCGGATCGGGTTTGTGGAAGACGGGGAAGGTCCATTTCTGTGTTGATATGATAGTTTATTGCAATTGAACATCATTTTTTTTTCAGATAGGATTTGTTCTTGACTGAAAAAGTGTTAATAATAATTCAGTATTTGGTCATGATCAAATTCTGATCCGTTTTAGCAACAAATAGATAACAAGTCTATACACCATTGCTACATGGATGAATCCAATTTGGATCTTTTTGTTTTTTTTTGCAACCTGTGAACTTCGTTTCCTTGCTTCCGACGAAGAACCACAAGAATCTGAGGAAGTTGAGGATTCAGAGCTCAAATTGTAGTTAGAAATGTCAAATTCGAACCAGATGTACCCTTTATCATAACCGATTTATTGGATGATCATACATTCAGATTCGAATTTAGACTTGAATACAAATGAAGAAAGTCCATGTCATATCATTTGATTTACAAATTCAGTCTGAATCTGATCTAACTTTTATTTCCACATATGAATCTAAATCTGACTTTTAAATACATTCTTCAAAACTAAGATCCCCACTTCTTTAGAACAAAGCAGGAGTCGTTTCTGAAGAAGAATGTGAAATTCCCGAGAGAACGATGACATTTTTTACGGGTCCATAGTCAGGTCTGGGCCCTGCCGTTCAATGAACTTCAATGTTGAAAGAAGACAAATCCACATCGTTGTTCTTGTAGCTACAGATCTAGTAAGTATGTTGGATGCATGCGATCGAAAATGGAGTTATGACAGTCTCATTTACCGGCGTTCCTTCTGAGAAAACCGTGGGACTTTTATTCTTTCAAACATGAATGGAGGAGAAAACTTTCTGGGAAAAGTATTATGAGGGCTTGCTATTTGGACTTTGGAATTCTTATGCCCACCCCGAAAGAAACTGTTGCTCATTTACTCAAGGGCTCTTTTGAGTCTTGACAAACTTTCCGCTACCAGTTTAATGTATAGATAAAATTTCAAAAGCCAAGATGGTCCAAACTGTCACTTTTCAACCTGTATAAAATCTTTACAGACTCTAATATATGCACGAGAATTCACAATTTCTAACCTATTCTTCAAACTCACTGTTATCAATTCCATGTTTTTGAGCATCTATATTGTATTCTAATGGCTAGCTAAAAGAACAAAGGACAAAAAAGAACCAAATCAAACCAATGGTACATATTTTGGCTTCAAAATTTTGAACATATAGAAATGTAACATTAATTCAGACTGTTTTCTCTTTATTTTTCTTTCAACTATCTTTATTGATGAATTAGACTACTCTCATGAGTGAGCTGAATGACTCTAAATAATCATAGTGACCATTCATATGGATTTTTCCATCTAAATTCGGGCATAAAATCCTCCGAAGCTCATAACATATCGCATTCTACAGCAGAACTGACCTGAAAATGACCAGAGAATTTCATCTCAATAAGGTGGTTTCAACTATGGATTCAAAAGCTCGCAAACTGTGTATATATTTGTGTGCGAAGGCACCATTTGTGATAGTGGTAGTGGTGTTGTGAATGATCATGCACATATGGTGTGGACCCGTTTCCATCGCACGCAAAGCCTGACCCTTATTAAAATTGTAAACTTTTTCATGATTGCTGTGCTCGATTAACGCCCCCAAGTCCAAATATGATCCCTTCTCTGGAAGCAAGCAGAACCGCTTTTCTTCATTGGCTATGGTGGAAAGCATTATTACCTGCCTTCCGAGCACAAGTAGTCTGTCGCATCATGACTGTTCTCTTCTGGTAAACACAACGGCTTTCGGGAAATTGACAAAACCTGAAACAATAGATGCAGATCACCCTGGTTTTTCTATTTCGAATCTCACAGGGTTGCACCTTATCCTGAATTTGGAAGATAATTTTCCCGCTATACTGCTAACCAATGTTGTTTACAAAATTTCTTTATGTTCAAGTAATAAGGATTAAGAAGAGCCAGAGAACATCAGGTCCTCGCCCTGTTTATCTGGATTAAATGGCTCTCGCTGGGATTCGAATAGAATTTTACAGGGAGGCAAAAGATTCAACCATCTAAAACCTACAAACTTTACAGGCTATAAGAGTTAACGTGCAGATTCATATCGACTTACTTGGAAACGTGATGCAGAAACGTGAACATAAAAGAAGTATTGTTTGAATTGCAACTGCATAAAATATTATTCTGATTTTCTGTCATCAAGGGTTAAAGAATCTACAATGAAGAGCAGTAGAACGTTAAAGAGAGATTGGGGAAAACTGGTTCATCATAGGGATGAACTTCCAAATTCATAAAACAAGAACACTTTATGAACTCTATGGACCTGCAGATCAGGGCTGTTTGGCCGGTTTTGGCATAAAACCTTCAAGCTGACAGTGACAAAAGCCAGAAGAAAAATTCAAGGCTCCTAACAATTTCAGTGGGGAAAGGCAACAATCTGAAAGCGAAAGTACAGAAAGAAACGTCTAACTAGAAACTAATAATCACAATGCCCATGTTCAAGGACAACGAAGATGTTCAGACCAACTAAGAACTAACAATGGCATCGATTCACTTGGACGGATCCACCACGTCGAGTTTGGTGGTGCATGACAGGACTCTGAGGAAGACAGAGACGAGCGAGTCGCAGGACAGCGACCCTGATGATCCCCCAGCGCTCCTCCTCGATCGGAACGCCTTCTTCTTCAACTTCCCCACAAATTTTCTCGTTTTCTCGGGGACCGTCTCCTTCCTGGAGAAAGTATAGCTCCTCAGGTACATCTGCCTGCAGGAATAGCTGTCCACAACTCTCTGGAATTCCCTCCTCTTCCCAGACGAGCCAATACTACCATTACTACCAGTGCCCTTTTCCGCCACAGTCTTGACGAACTCGACGTCGGATTCCGGCCACCTATAAACGTTGACATACGTTGGTCTCAACCGCGCTCTGGTCTCCATGCAACCGGAGATTGGAAGCTCGATGGTAGGAGAACAAAAAAAAAGAGACTGAAGAAAGAAGAGAGGGTCTTCTGATAACGTAGGGAGATATTGGAAAGGATTTTAGGCAACAAGGAACATCTAATGCATGGGAAGCAACTTTTAGGGCCAGGCAAATCTTAGTGCAACAAATTTTTCCGTGTTTGCGTTTTGTAGGGGTGGAGTCGGCGGGTCATTGGGTCCCTCAATAAATGCGACCCAATATTTGATCCATTGTCAAAAAGGTCATTCAATTGCTAATTGTATTTCGACTCGCTACGTTTCATAATTGAATTTGCATTCGAGTTCAATATCCAAGCAGGATCCAGTAAAGATATACCCCGAATATACATAATGCTGGTTGGATTCAAATTCAGGTTTTAAAAGGTGTGGTTCGAATCTGAATCTGAATCTTAATCTAAAACCAGTTACATGTGTTCAAATTAAATCAAACTTGCTAAATGATGAATCGATCTGAATCTTGCTGGGTATGATTAAGTTGGTTGGATTAGATCCATTCCATAATGGCCTGAAGGTTGAGCAACAACATAACCCGGCTTGAAGTGGGTCAATCGGGTTTAGTCAATTTAGACCAAGATCCATTGTTCTAATGAACAGACAAACCGGTCAAAGATGCATCTATGTTCTTAAGTTCATTGAAGGAGATCAGCAGATATTGTAACAACCCGACTCACTCTTGCGATTGGGCTCCTGGTTCGGCAGATCCAAACCCTCCTCCTAGCAGTTTCTGTTTCAACCCGAAAAAGGTTAGAAACTAGGACCATCCTTTATGTTAATGACCTCATTATAAACCCTTGAAGATATCTCACAATCTTTAATACGGACTAAACTTTTGGGTTGTCTGTTTATCTTTTTTTTTTTTTTTTTGTCTTCTCTACTAAAATCAATTCTCAAAAGAAAATTTACCATCTAACAAAATTTTAGTAACTGTGAACTGGATATGCATTTGGATAAGATCAAGAAGCACCAACTCTGATGTGGGTAAGCTCTAAAGCGAATTGAATACCGAAAAGGCTCAGGTTGATGTCAAAAAGTCCGGAAAATAATGATGATCACCAATGAAGTTTGTTTCCAACATGATTCTAAGAATTAGATGCAAACTACTCCTCGAAGAGCTGATAATGATAACTTTCCGCTTATCAAGATGCGAAGTGGAAAACGAAATCCTCGCTCATTTGGTCTTCGAAGTACATCTCCCGATTCACATGTATCTTTCTAGTCAAGGGTCAACTGCCTCCTTTAATTTTCCCTGAAGTCGTAGAGGTTCTCTGAAACTGTAATGCATCGTATTAAGCTATGGAAGCAACTTTATGCAGAATTCTCCGAAGAACACGAAAAAGATATATCTGGAAATTTGTCTTGGAAGCAAATTCTTGGTTCAGTCAATCACGTGAAATTAGGCGGTGGCACATATGATCTTGAGAGCCTTTTTCGCTAATCCACCGGAAATCTTAGCAGATTTTGTTAGCGCAAATTGGCAGATAAAAGAAGCAAGACAACAGGGGAGAAGAACCATCTAAAAAAAAAAGCAGGGGAAATTTCTTGGGGTACATATTCGAACGGACTTTTTTTTTCTTAAGGAGAAATTTCACCCTGTTTGGATTTGTAGTGATTCTCAAGGTGAGAAAAATTTATGTTGTTTGGATTTGGGGGTGGTTAAATTTTTTCCACCCACAAATATTGTTTTATACGTGTTTGATAAAGGGGGTGCCCAAATCTATTTCACATCTACAGAGTGGCGGTGGTAAAATTTTTTCCACCGACAGCCTCTTTTATACAAGTCGCATTCCGTAAGGCAATATATAGAGAGAATGATCTAAATTTCTTCACTCATTTTTAGGTGTGTCTATATAGATATTGATCCTCTTCATGGGGATTCCGTAAATATTCCATTCCAAAAATAGAAAGTTCGAAACAATTGGGACTTTTTCGGAGATTAGATGCAGTTACTAATTCATGATCTGGCATGTCCAGAATGAAAACTTCATTCTCGATTCTACGAGAATTTTTATGAAAGCGTTTCATTTGCTTCTCTTCAATGGAAGTTTTATTTTCCCCGAATGTATCCTAATTTTTGGCCTAATTCTTCTTCTGATGATCGATTTAACCTCTGATCAAAAAGATACACCCTCCCTTGTTGTTGGACTGTGGAGCCTGATCCTAAGTCTATAGGCTTCCCTTGAATTCCAATTTGGTAGTGACGGCATCCTTGTATTTTTCTTTCTACTCTTAACCTTGGCTTTTCGGAACCATGTAAATCCTTGTGTTTTTTATTCTTCTTCTCTTTTTGTTGATCTTCATCTTATGAGTGAGAGGGAGGAATCTTCGTTCCAAACACGCTTAGCGCTTCAACTAATAAGGGTACTAAGCAAATGCCAATGTAATAACTCAACTCCCCTTATCATCAAAATCCATTAGAAACCTATAATTGATGATGTTCTTGACGGGTTTCCAGATCACCAACATTGACTGTAAATGCTAATTTCTGTGAATTAATGAGGATAGACAGGTTTCCGCGAATCTAAAACTAAGTGTGCCACTCTTTACTCAAAACAGGAGAGAGATTCTTGTGAAATGGACAATCAGTTCCGCACATTCCCATTTCATGAAACAAGTAGCAGCAATGAGTTCTCGCATGGAGACGAGGATGAGGATGAAGAAAAGTCATGAGGCGATTCAAGTTGCAAATGTATATTGTTCCTATCATTCAATAGTCCTATGTACTTGAGAAATACATAACTTAAGCTAGAGCCCAAACCACTAATATTTCCATTATCACCTAGTCAAATTGTAAATGTATAACAATCTTAAAGATTAGTCTTGTATCTAAAGATTGTGGGGACTCTTGGCAGAATTATTAAGGAGGCTGTTAAATTGGTTGGTTGTGTTTGTTTCTAAACTTTTTTTTTTTCAAGCTCGAATTGAAACTGCTAGAGGGCAGATTGAGATCCGTTGAACCTGGCCCAGAGCCTAACAGTGGGTCGGGCACATTAAAATGTGTCTTATGGACATGGATTGTAACACCCCGAAAGTGTAGTCTACTATTTAAAAATTGTCAGGATATTGAGGGACTTGTAAAGGAGGTTATTAAAGTGGTTGGTTGCCCTTGCTTATTCGTTTTTTCGACTGAAACTGAAACTACTAAGCAGTGAGTTGGGATCCATCGACAGGAGCCCTAGCTCAAGCCCGAGAGTGGGTCGGGTTGTTAGAATATGTATCTTAGCTTATGATTCTAAATAATGTTAAAATTTTCAAACTCAATGGATTTTATTTTATTAGGTACCGGAAGACCTAAGTCACAGTGGTACGCCACTTTAGTGGCGTACCACGTACCGGTACGGTGGTATGGCATACCGGTACGCCGGTATGGCCGGGTACATTTGGATCTGGATCCAGGTCGGATCCAGATCCAAACTACATTATAAATTAAAAAATAAAAAAATTACTTATTCTTTATTTTTTTTGTTTTTTTTTTACTTTAACATAAGAAGTTTCATTAACAAAATGAAAAAATGATAATTTATTCATTATCAGTCTCTTTTTATTGACATTTTTATTACAACTTGTGGTTTAATTATATATAATAGTCGCCGTACCCGTACCATAATTTTAAAAAATACCGTACCCGAACCCGTACCCGTATCATTGTGACATAGCGGAAGACATAAACCCTACAGATTTCAAACCGAAGATGAATATAACAGGCAGTGAAAACTGTCTCACTGCTGGGTGTGATTTCAAGATGTAAGAATCCAGAAACCTAAGAATTGCATCCAGCCATGTGTGACGGCAATTGGAGGAAGAGTTGCATCCAACCATGTGCAAAGAGTGACTGCTAAGTTTTGAAATATGATAATATGAGGTGATAAAGATGGATGCAGTAACCATTGTCAATCCAGAAGGGTCGAGGCATCTGCCTCACCAACTTCATTTAATGGGATGCTTCTTTCAGGGCCCATGGACGTCGATCTTGTTTGACGATGAGCCTTCTACTCAAGTTTGACAAGAAAGAGGCTGGACAGCATATGAGGTTCTTGAGAACCGCATAATTGGTGCTTATGAAAAGATAAATGAATGATGGAGATGGAAGATCATGAAGATCACGTTAGCAGGCAAGATCAGGTTGGACCGTAATCAGATTTCGACCTCATACATTTTCCGATTCAGATACTATAACATTTTTTCCATTTTTTTAGCCTGTCTTACTGTTCCAATTAAATAGATCTGGAGTCATGCTGGCAATTGGATCTTATCGACCCATTTGCATCCTGAATTCAAGTCTGGCTTCTATGAATCCTTTCTTCTACATGCAGTTTCTGTAGATCTGACCGGAAATATTTAATCCAATTGCCTTCCTAATTCCTTCACAATTAAGATCCATTAATGGCCCTGTAAATTTCAATCCTAGCCTGGCAGCTATGTAGCTAGCTCTGACACACGGATAAGTGGGTTTAGCCTATGTACCCGTATCCGATACGCGGACATGCGTATCCGGGAAAAGGGACACGGGTGGGACACGCCAAAAAATAAACAATTAATTTAACTTTTTTTTTCATTTTATTATTTTTTTGTGATGCATCCAGTTATTTCCATGAACAACCCTTTCAAATACTCAGCACTTTTGTGATAAAAGTAACTTTCTTAAAAGAGTGAACTGTTAATTCAATATTTTTTTCATTTTATTATTTTTTAAAATATAAAATTCGTCGTATCTGTGTATCTAAAATTTTTAAAATTACCGTGCCTGAACCCGTACCCATGTGACATAAGTAGCCAGGCAGTAGGAAAAAAAAAATAAGACCAAAGTTTTGATCTGAGAAACTTGGGCTTGAAATAAACCAGTCATGCTTGAGTCAAAATCTAAACTTGTTCTTAAACAAGCCGAGTTTGAGTCATGTGAGCTGGGCTTGTTCAAGCTCAAAATAAGACAGCTTAAAAAGAACTTTTATATTATGAACAAACAGCAACACCCTTAATTGCTTCGTTTATTTCTGAGTTATAAGGATATTTGCAATGATCTTCCGAAAGAAAGAAAAAATATTCTAAATTGACAAATTTACTTTTGCGCACGAATAACTATCATTATATCAAGCATGTGATATATCAATTACATGCAATATTTGCTTGCGTGGTTGATTGCTTGATGTAGATTGAACAATACCAACAGCCAAATTGTACCTTCAGAGGCATTTATTATTACTAATAATTTGCTCGGTGGGTACTTAGCTGGAGTAATATTTTTTTTTTATTCCCTTTCCATGGGCGCATGTGTATTTGAATGAATTTATTAGTTGGCCCCGAGCAACCTTACCTTTAAACTGCATTTATAAATATTTCATCCCAAGTGGTTTTTCTTGTCTTATTTGGACGGGATCAAAACCAAACTATGAACCAAGATTCTGCTTATGAACATTCATCCAAAGGTAGCTCGATATTTTGGTCTATGCGAAAGAAATAAATATAAGTACGAATAGAAAATAATCAAATGACTATCAAGAAAACTAAAACGTTTTTTGGTAGTTGGAACACTATGTGAATTATCTATGAATCTAATCCAAAGATCGAAACATATTCATTGGACATTAGAATTACATGTTCATGAGTTTGTTTTAATCTTTAAGGTAGATTCATAAAACACTCACAAAGTTTTATGTTAGTGTATTCATGATTCCGATAGAAGTTCATAAAAGAGTTTTTAATTACAGTCAACTTTTGAAGTGATTACAGCACTTTTTAACTACTTGGAATAATGATCAAATAGTTTTCTTTTTTATTAATGCCACCGGTTTTACAAGGTATTGGAGCATTTAAAGGACTAATTTTTTATAATCCACGATATTCACGGTTCTTAAAGGTCAGTTTTTTACTAAAAGAGAAATAAAAAAGTAATTATTCTCTGCAAAAGGATCATGAAAAATATATTTTAGTTGAAACAAAACAAAATCACTAATGTTTGTCCAGTTCATAGTTTTTGTTTTCTTGTCATGTACCATACCATGAAAACAACTTATATTCTAAGTTATTATAAGCCATATCTCTCGGCCTCCCTAATCGCATTGGCAATGTTGATACGAGAATATCAACGT
This sequence comes from Nymphaea thermarum, assembly GCA_011799765.1. Classification (NCBI taxonomy): domain Eukaryota; kingdom Viridiplantae; phylum Streptophyta; class Magnoliopsida; order Nymphaeales; family Nymphaeaceae; genus Nymphaea; species Nymphaea thermarum. The sequence continues at coordinate 86,323 of JAANDH010000431.1, forward strand.
TTACCTGCCCATATTAATAATATTGATATGAACTATAGAGTGATTACATTTTTTACTAGTATAAAGCTCAGGAAACTTTAGCATTTACTGCTTTCTAAGTAATAAATAAAAAATTGATATACTTCACAACTTGGAGATTTAGGTGAGCGTCGGTGCTTGGTATAAACTTGATGGACATCAATTAATGTGGTGCTTTCACTACATTGGCAACATTATGCCCAAGAATCAAACAGAAGATGCCTTAGATTATTTGTAAAAAAAAAACTTAATTTTATTAAAACAAAGTTTTAACAAAACTGGATTAGATGAAGGTGTCATTGAAAATGCTCCAAAAAAAAAATGTAAAGTTGCAATCATTTATAATTATATGATCAACTATAATTATATATGAAATACATTTAGATTAACTTTCATATTGTCAGTCATTTAATTCGACAGTCAACGCTTGTCAACATTCATATCTTCCGCACCTCCTCGTGGAAGAGTAAACAAAAAGTGAAAAGATCCAATGATCTTTCGCAAGCGGACGTTCAAAACACCACCATGCATCTTCCAATTTCCCAGAAACAACTTTTACTCTTCGAGAACGATTGAGGACCTCCTTCCCTGCATCACTCTGAAAGATGATTCGTTAGATCACCAAATTTGGCTTACACCTCACGTTCTGCGCGCCAATCGAGGTCTAAATGGGTAGCTGGTCGTCGCACCTAAACCGGAAACTTGTGCCGCTTTCCTTTTGACCTGAGAATACCATTCCGGAAGAAATCAAGTAACTTGAGGAGTGATTCTTGCTTACGGTCAACGGGCGACGGCGAAAGTTCCGATCCATCTCCGGTGCACCGGAAGTTTCAGAAACGGAACGCACCAGCATCGGAAAAGCTAAGCCGTCGGAAAATCACCATTGATCTTTTCTTCCTAACATTAATTTCAGGTGATGCCAAGATGGCAATCAGTTTTCATTGGTTAGTGATTAAAAAGTTCACGAAACTGATTAACGGGGACGTAGTTATATGTTTTTTCACAACGTTTTTACACCATGGGGCCTGTTCACAATTTCGGACCCGCCGAAAAAACCAACATCGTTTCGAGTTTTATGGGGAAAAAAATTGAAAAGAAGAATAAATTCCAAAACTATACCCAAAAAAAAGTAAGAAAACACCAAGTCCGGCAGCCATGGCCGGAGTTCTCCTGAGGCCGGTCCGCTTCCTTGGGGATCGATTCTTCAGCTTCGCTTGTTCTTGCTGCCGAGGAGCAAGGCGACGTAGAACAAGAACCTGAACAGGAATCCCCAGGCCAGCGTCGCCCAGAAGCACTCCCACTTGCTCAGCTGCGTGATGCTCTGCTCTTTCAGTATGTCGACTCCCGTCATCACGCACGACGTCATGTTCACGTTCACGCCCAACGAGCTGCTCAGCGCCCGGAGAAGCCCGGCCTTGGTGTCCGCTCCCAGCCCCTTCAGCGGCGTGTTGTCGAACATCTGCGCCCCCGTCGAGAAGCACCTCACCGGATCGTCGAACTCGTTCTGCAGAACCCCCTCGTAAGGGTACTTCACCAGAGAGATGTAGTGGAACCATATCCAGTATAGTGGAATCCGGTCTCGGTTGATGAAGAAACCGCTGAAGAGGAGGAAGTATGCCAGGACGGCCACCACCACGGTGTATCCCATCATCACGTTGGAGATGACGCCGGAGAGGAAGGTAACGAAGCCGCTGCCGGCCCAGAAGGAGGCGAAGATTACGGCCAAGAAGTAAAGGAAGCCTTGCGTGCCCCCGGCGAGGCCGACGGCCCAAAAGGTGATGGCGGCGAATGCGACGGAGAGGAGGACAAGCGGCGGGGCCGCGACGATGGCGTTGGAGAGGACGTAGGAGGAGCGACGGTAGGCGTTGTAGGCGGTCTCCCTCATGAAGATGTAACGCTCCTGCAGGAATACGGGGAGCGCGTCGGCGCATGTGTAGAAGGTAGTGGACATGGCGAACGCGAAGAAACCGAGCCGCTCCTGGATTCCCTTAGGCGAGGTGTCGAGTCGCCAGAACATGGTGGCCAGGATGACGCCGGTGACCACCACTGCCGCCAGGCGCATGAAGAATAGCTCCGGCATGCGACGCGTGTTGGACGCCGACCGCTTCGTGAGGATGACCGTCTCCTTCCAGAACGGGTTCGCGAACGCCGGCATGGAGCCGGAGCGCGACGAGCTCCGCCCTCCCTCGGTGGCATTGCCGGAGACGAGCTTCCCCCTCGAAATGCTCGCGCTGATGGCGTCCTTCAACGTCAGACCCAGCTGGTCTGGCCCCGGCGAGCGGACGAACCTGGTGGCTCGCCAATTGTTGTGGAACTCTACCAAGCCCGCGATGCCTGCGGGGCTGACCTCGAGCTCGCGGATGAGGTCGAGCGCGAACTCCGTCTGGTTCTCGTTCTCCGGTACCGGCCGACCGAATTCCGACAGAAAGGTGGGGAGGTTCGAAGGGGTACCACTGTAAACAGTGTTACCGCGGGAGAGGATGATCATGCGGTCAAGCAGCTGGACTATACGGTAGCTGGGCTGGTGAACGGACATGATGACGATGCTGCCGGTGCGGGCGATCCTCTGGAGGACCTTGACGACCATGAAGGCGCTGGTGGAGTCAAGCCCCGAGGTCGGCTCATCGAGAAACAGGAGGATGGGATCGTGGATGATGTCGATGCCGATGGAGACCCGCCGCCTCTCCCCGCCGGAGACTCCGCGGTGGCCCTCGTCCCCTATGATCGTCTTGGCCGCCCGACGGAGGCCCAGCTGGTCGATCAGCGCCTGCACACGCTCGCGCTTCTTCGACTTGGACAGGGTGCGAGGAAGCCGGAATTCTGCCGAGTAGGTCAATGTCTCCTCGACGGTGAGCATAGGAAAAAGAAGGTCGTCCTGCATCACGTAAGCCGAGATGGACCTCATCAACCGATCATCGAGCGCCTCGCCGTTGAGCGTGACGTTCCCCTTCAGGCTCCCCTTCGCGATCCGGTTCGCCAGCGCGTCGATCAGCGTGGACTTGCCCGACCCGCTGGCCCCCATCACGGCCAGGATCTCGCCATCCCGGGCCTCCCCCGAAATCCGGTTCAACAGCGTCTTCGTCTCGGAGAACTTGCCCACGCTGCCGGCGGGGAAGGAAGCGTCGACGGTCGTCGACGGCAGCGTCTTGGAGCTGCGCCCGGCGAGCACCTTGCGCCGCAGACGGACGCTGTAGGTGAGGTCGGTGAAGGACAGAACAAACGGTACGGGTCTCGCGGTTTCCTCCATCTGCAGGGCCCGGTGATCCGGGGAAGGCTGCGACAGGGCTTCGGTCGCGCGGGCGGTGTCCCCAACGTGCTTAAGAAGCTCGCCCAGCTTCGGGGCGGCATGCCGGCTGCTTCCGATGCCGGTGGGCACCTCGAGGTCGCCGTTGTCGTCATTCTGACCGGAAAGGAAGTTTCTCCGGCCATCTAAAGAGGCAGGATTCATCTGGCTCGATGGAGTGGGCATCTGAAAGTGATCAAAGGGGGAGAGACGAGAAGGGAAAGGTGATAAGTGCGATATTTATACGTGGGGTTCAAGCGGGAGTATTAAAGGTAAGGCAGGTGGCCGTTAGGTTTAACGTTCTATATCTTTTTCTCTTGTGGCCAACCGCCTGCGGCAGGGAGGGGGCGGTGACGTCCCCTTCTCAGACTCCCGCCGGTGAACGGCTTCCCCGCCAATTCTCTTCCGTTGACCCACCAGAGAAGGTGTGAGTTGACCGGAGCGCCGAGCCCACCAGTTGACCGAGTCCGAAACCTTGGTCGGTGGGCTCGAGCCAGCTTCCTAGCTCATGCGACCAAGAGGTACCATTATTTTTATTTTTCAAAAAAGAAAGATTTATCATGGCTTTCCCGGGAGTACAAGAAAGGAGGGGCTCAAAGTGTCGCGCTCAACCCTAACTACTTGGAATAAAAGCTACTAAAAAAATTAAATGCTGCACGGACACGGTTTCGTCGCCCTTCTTTTTCTAGCAAGGAAAAAGGAACTTACAAAGACGGCACTGCCCTTTGGGCACACAACGATACGTGTCACCCTTGTCTTAAGACTTGTGCCTTGAGGGTTAAGATATCTCTTCAGTCTTCACTCTTCTCCTTGTTGCATTTGGAGAAAGGCCGGCGGACGGCGCAATAACTTCTCGCCGCCGCCGGCGCTTAGGAAACAATCCACAATTCTCCGGCGAGTTTTTATTACTACCATTTATTATCTGATTATCCCTCTTATTAAAAAAAAGTGAAAAAAGACACCAAAAAAGAGAAAAATGTTTGAGAGGTGGGATGGACTTTTGAGAAAGTAGGTGAAAGGTAGGGCAACGTCTCCCGTAAAAGTTCCAGGATTGACGCTTCTCACTTCAATGCTGAACAAAATCCCAACCAAGAATAATATGTGTGTATTATTTAATTTTTTTGAAGTTGCTTGGGGAAAGGGAGTGTGTGAGAAGAGTGAGGGATGGGGGTTGGCCAACAGCCAAGGCCACTTGATCAAACCAACGCATCGCTCACGTCCTTGATCGTCTTTTTTAGTTGGCCCATTCCTTGCGTCGGCGTTGGGTGGGAATGTGTTGAACTTCGGGGCATGTAGGTGCATCCACTTTCATCATCCTCTCTTCCCTCTACTCTGTTTCGAAATGTTGACCGATACACGGTTCCCGATTCCCGAGTTATGCTTCGACTCGGATCGCAGGCTCTTCCTTTTCTTTTCCCTCCTCCTATTTAAGATTTTCCTGATATTTATTCAGAGGCATACAACTAAACCTAAGTTTAAACTAACTAAACCCAACTTTATTATATATACATATATGTGTGTGTACTCATTTATTGGGGAACTATGAAAGATGAGACCTAAGGAGTGAAACCAACGTTGGAGGTTGACCTTTCCACTCCCATTTCTTGCATCTTAAGTTTCTACACATTTAATGTACAACAACAGCACATGCAGATCCCTCATGCTTCATGAGACTACAACCATTTTTCATGTACCAGGAGTCCGGTCCACGAACTTACATGATTTTTTTATATATATGGATGATTTTTTTGAAAAAGAAACCTACATCTTTTTGTTGACTTTCTTTTTCTTTTTTTTAAGATATCGATTCATGCTAGAGGCGCCATGATCAATACTACGCAAGCTGAGAATGCGTGTTTGGTTCGATTTAGTTGAAACGATGCGGAAGGATGAGTTTTCAAATACCCAGTCGCTGGGTTTTGGAGTATGGGGGAAAGAAAATGAGGAAGATTCAATTGTGTGAACAGGTGATCATTTTTATTTTTTTTTTTTATGAAAGGGTTTCTTAAGAAGCAAGATCATAAGTTGGAGATCTTCCTCAACCACTTTTTGCATGAGAAATTCTTTTTCTTATCATAATTAGAGCTCGTATGGGACATAAGGGCCGAGTCTATCATGGACTATGTTGGAGCACGAGCACAGCAATTTGGTCGAATCATGCTGCACCAGAGCTAACCAAAGGCATTAATGGAGCTTGGGCCCTGTGGAACAGGACCTTACTTGTACTGGCCTCAGCTCATTTCCAAGATATTTATTAGTCTGGTGGCTTCATAATTTCCAACAAACATGTCATTTTCACTAGAAAGACCTCTAGAAGATCAACTTATAGTCTGTCACATTAGCAGCAGTGAAAAAATCATTCTGGTCCTTCCCGACTTCAAGAAGAGTGCCATTCCTACTATATCAATGAAACCACAAAGCCAGGCAACGGATTTAGGTTAGATTATTTGCTTAGGAAATGTAATATGTTTGAAGTGAAGCTACAACCCACGACAGATGATCTTGAGATGGTTGTTTAGGGTCTGTTTCGCAAACGGAAGAGTATGTAATTGTCTCGTCTCATGAATATAACTTAAATAGATGCAGGTTCATAAAACACTTTAAAAAGTGTTCTATGAGTATGCCTCAACTTCTGGGGTTCATAGAACAGTTATAGGTCCTTGGCATTCCATGAGTTGGGGCAGATTCATAGACACTTAGTTTTAGCGGGCTCCAATTTCTTAAGTAAATTATCGGAATACTTATGTGTTTTCCCCTTCTAAAAGTTGTAGCTTAATGCAATAGTTAAGCTTTTAACTTGCAGGCAGCGAACGGCGATGGAAAAAAAAAAAAAAAAAAAAAACACTTGGGGTTACTTGGATGGCAACTCAAAAGAGGTTTTGATTTTAACATCAAAACTGGGTTTTATCTAAAATCCAATTTTGACAAAAACATGGTCTCTATAAAGAACCTAAAAAATTGTCACCCACTAGATTTTTTATACAAAACTGAATTTTCCCCCCTATTTTAAGTTTTTATCTTGCCATCCAATCGTCCAAACAGGTTTTAAAAACTTGGGTTTTCAACCAAGTAAAGTGTTTTTTTTTTCTTTTTTAAAGTGCCGTCTAAACCCCCTAAGTGAACATCTTATTTATATATTAATGTTTGATTGTTAGATCTAGAACAGTAACTACAATCCTTCTACTTATTGTTGATCGAAAACATAATACTTTTCAACCATGTGTTCTAAGAACCTCTTATCAAACGCCCTCATAGAATTCTACCAAACCCACTTAACCAGGGATGTGAAGCTCTTGCGAACATTTTCATCGATTTGTGTAATTTAAGGACCATCGATTTGTGTAATTTAACAAGGAATGAAACTCTGGTCGATTTGTGCAGCTTTTTAATCAGAATTTCAGGTGGATGCGCTCATAATAAAATGAATAAAGACAATTCAAGGTATACGCAGTCAAATTATCAAATTCTTTCTTAATAGATTTCACACTTTTTGCTTTTCTTTAAACCCTTTCACCACCACCTGACATGGCGATAACTAGTTCATTCAATTCTGTCATCTTTGTGATAAAACAGCCCACCAATAGTGTATGTTATAGCGTCTGTTATTCTTTACTGTGAATTTAATCTCCGTTGGAGGAGAAACAGAGGATCGAGTGGCCCGAAATACTGCCGTCGACGTGAAGATTCATCGCTGTAAATGTAGCCAGATTGACCTAATCTGGTAAGCGGACAGTCGGACACTTGCAGATGCATGTGCTGGAGTCTTCTAAACTTTTGATCCTTTCCTTGCACAGTTGGAACTAAGTTTGACAGGTTAGTCTCCGATATCTTATCTCCTCATCGTTTACTCAGGTTACCATTTTATACAGCTTGTTACATTGACCTGGTGAACAATTAATTGGTGCACCTAAAAATGAGAAACGAACAAAATTCATGTGAAAGATATGAAAATCTGGGTCCTGCTTTCTTCGCCAGACAGATGGGCAGCTTTTGAAACTGGCAGCTGAAAGCTAAACACATTTGGTGCACCAACTGCTTCCTTTCATGTTTCTCATGAAGGCCTCAACTTTATGAGCCCGCCATAGATGCAGCGCCATTGATGCTCATTTAAAGAAAAGCATCACAGAAACGAGCTCCCGGGCCCCCATCTTCCTTTCAGATGGAACTTCCATCGTAGAATACAAGAACAATCATCAATAAAAAGTAGTCATCCTCACAGAAATTTCTAGATATATATAGAAAGATTGACGACAATGAGGAGAAGTATCACCTGTATACATTAGAATCCAAAAACTGCGATTCAACAAGGACATCGATATATAATCGACATCCCTTTATCCAAAGATAAAAGACAGATGAAAAAAATGCAAATTAGCAGCTATACACCATGGTAGTTCCATAGTACATAAAGGTATTCAACACAACATCCATCAACTGTAATTTTTTTTTTAAAAAAAAAAGAAAAAAGAAAAAAAAAGGAGCTCCGGCGAGGCTTTCCGGCGGCACGGCCACCTGAGGGCGGTGGGTGACTCTTACCGCCGCTTGTTCTTGCTGCCGAACATCAAGGCGACGTAGAACAAGGCCCTGAAGAGGAAGCCCCAGGCGAGGGTCGCCCACAGGCACTCCCACTTGCTCAGCTGTGTGATTCCCTGCGCCTTGAGCACGTCCAGCCCCGTCGTCACGCACGTTTTCGCCGTGACATTGACGCCGAGAGAGCCGCTCAGCGCGTTCAGGAACGCGGTCTTCGTCTCTGTGCTCAGCCCCCTGAGCGGCGTGTTGTCGAACATCTGCATCCCCGTCGTGAAGCACCGCGCGGGGTCGTCGAACTCGTTCTGCATCACCCCCTCGAACGGGTACTTCACCAGCGACAGGTAATGGAACCATATCCAGTAGGCGGGGATGCGGTTCCGGGAGATGAACAGGCCGCTGAACAGCACGAAGTAGGCCAGGCAGGAGACGACCACAGTGTAGCCCAGCATCTCGTGGGCGAGCACGCCGGAGAGGAAGGTGACGAAGCCGCTGCCGGCCCAGAAGGATGCGAAGGTGACGGCTAAGAAGTAGAGGAACGCCTCGGCGCCCCCGGCGAGGCCCACGGCCCAGAAGGTGATGGCGGCGAACGCGATGGACAGGAGCAGCAGCGCCGGTATGGAGACCAGGGAGTGGGAGAGGACGTAGGAGGAGCGCCGGTAGGCGTTGTAAGCGGTTTCCCGCATGAAGACGTACCGCTCCTGGAGGAACGCCGGGAGCGCCTCGGCGCAGGTGTAGAACATGGTGGACATGGCGAAGGCGAAGAAGCCGAGCCGCTCCTGCAGCGCCTTGGGGGTCGTGTCCAGGCGCCAGAACACGGTCGCCAGTATGAACCCCGTCACCGTCACCGCCCCCAGGCGCACCAGGAAAAGCTCCGGCATGCGCCACGCGTTCTTCATTGACCGCTTCGAAAGGATCACCGTTTCCTTCCACATCGGGTTGGCGAACGCCGGAACGGAGTCCGTTCCCGGTAGGGTCGCCAGCTCTGCGCCGGACGCAGCGCGGCCGGGCACGAGCTTCCCTCGTTTGATGCTCTCTCCGATGGCCTCCCTGAGCGTCAGGCTCGGCCCGTTTGGGACGGCCGACCTGGAAGGTCGGGCCGTCGTCCACGAGGCGTGAAAGTCCGTGAGGCGCTTGATTCCTCCAGGCGTCACCTCCAGCTCGCGGATGAGGTCGAGTGCGAACTCTGTGTGGTTCTCGTTCTCCGGAGGCGGGTGGCCGAACTCGGAGAAGAAGCCCGGGATGCCCGACGGCGGTCCGCTGTACACCATGTGGCCGCGAGACAGGAAGATGGTGCGGTCGAGGAGGCTCACGATTCGGGAGCTCGGCTGGTGGATGGACATAACGACGACGCTGCCAGTGCGGGCGATCCTCTGGAGCACCCTAACGACTAGGAATGCGCTGGTTGAATCGAGTCCTGAGGTAGGCTCGTCGAGAAACAAGATGATGGGATCATGGATGATGTCGATGCCGATGGAGACGCGCCGCCTCTCCCCGCCGGAGACGCCGCGGTGGCCCTCGTCGCCTATGATGGTCTTGGCCGCGTGCCGCAGACCCAGCTGTTCGATCAAGGTCTGGACTCGCTCCAGCTTCTGAGCCTTGGTAAGGGTGCGCGGCAGCCGGAATTCGGCAGCAAACGAGAGGGTCTCCTCCACGGTGAGCATCGGGAAGAGGAGGTCGTCCTGCATGACGTACGCGGAGATGGACTTCATCAGCCGCCCGTCGAGCGGTTCGCCGTTGAGAGTCACCGTCCCCTTGAGGCTTCCCTTCGCGATTCGGCTCGCCAGAGCGTCGATCAGCGTCGACTTCCCCGACCCGCTCGCCCCCAGCACCGCCAGTATCTCGCCATCCCTCGCCTCCCCTGAAATCCGGTTCAGCAGCGTCTTCGTCTCAGAAAACTTGCCGATGTTCTCGCTGGAGTCCGTCCTCGACAGCGCGGCGGCCCTCCGGCGGGCGAACGACCCGGGGATCGGCATCGTCCGGCGGGTCCGGACGCTGTAGGTGAGGTTGGTGAAGCTCAGGACGAAGGGTAGCGACAAGTCGCGAGGCGGGCTCATGGCCTGCAATTCCAATAACGCATGGTCGGGAGTACAGTCCGGCGCGTCGCGGGACCGAGGGTCCCCGACGACGAACTGCAGGAGCTCCCCCAGCGTCCGGCTGCCGCGACGGAGGGACCCATTCCGGCGGTGACTATCGTCGCCGGAACGGCGGTCGGATACCGACGGGCTTCTGCCGTAGGAGGGTGGAGTGCTGTGAAGCAGCATCTGATACTCACGGACGGTGGTTCTCTCTGGGTGGAGGGAAGACTCCGTGGACTGCGGCAGCTTGAAGTCCTAAACACAACCTCTATTTATGTGTCCGTTACCAAAGACGAGAAACAAAGCGTCCGAGGACGGGCAACCGGTTGAATCTCAAACGTGTTTGCATCGGGATCCGTATCAGATCCAGAACGTCGTTCTCAGCTTCAACCACGGACCATATGAAATTTGGAACTCCGCAAATCAAATTCAAACTCACCACTTTTCTTGGTCATCGAAGTAATAGTTTTTGCAAGAGATGAATTGTGAGTGGGGCAATGTAAGGCGTAAACAAGCAGGTAGAGGGTAGAGCACCGTCCCCCTACCGTGAGAGGCAAATCTTATGAAACAAAGAAAAGAATAATAATAAAAGAATTGAATCTAGTGTCCATGCAGGAAACAATATTTAAAAAGCTAATCCTAGCGTTGTTGATTATGACAAGTTTCTCTTTTTCCTTTACCTCCGTTTTGGTGGCGACTGGTCACCAACATTTTCTAATCGATCGTCATTCTTTCTGGTGCTCAAGTCAAGTTAGCTGTATCTCCCACAGCTCTATATGCTTCATGAAGCTTATCGGGCAAGAGATAAAAGATAGTTTTATTTCAAAAACAAAGGCATCCATAGTGTCCTTTAGGGGCGGGCCGTCTGGTATTGGGGACATTTTGTCAGTGTCTTATGAGACTGCCTTAATCTTTAGAGCAGATTCATGAAACGATAGAACTATAAACACTCACAAAACTTTCATGGTTTTCAAAGACCCGTTGCAATACATGTTGGTTTTCAAGCAAAACTTCGTTTTGTCTTTAAAACAAAGCTTAAGCTGTGTTTGGGTAATGATAGTGATTAACTTTGTGACATACCCAGTTTCAATATTTTGAATAACCTAGTTCATAATGTAATTTTTTCATAGAAAAGATCCATCTTGTCATCCAAACTCACAAACTAGATCTCAAAAACTGATTGAAAAGAAAGGCTTTTAAGAAAACATAGCATTTTAACGCTATCATCCAAACAGAATCTTAATTAGTTATCCATAAGTTTATAATTTTCACTGCCAACATCACTATTTGCATGCCTAAGGTCTAATGGCAGCCTAGAAACTTCCCTCTTTGAGTGTACGGGTTGAAAAAATTCTTCAATAGAGCTGAAACCCCATTATAACCATACATTCATGGGGAGCTTTCATACCAATTATGTGAATGTACGGGTTCAAAAATTTCTTCAATAGGGTTGACGCCCCATTATTAACCATACATTCATTCATGGCTACCAGGATGGGAGTTTCAAACCAATAATGTGGTGCTTCATATATTTATGACATGCTTCAAAGGGTGCTTGGGAAAACGAACCGAAACCAATGTTAGCTTCCTCTTCGACGCGTCTCTAAGAATGTTAATTTGCCCAACTTACTTTTGTTCCGTGCCTTTTCAGCTCACATCATTTTGGTAAGATTCATAAGATGAAGATGTCAATGGGACGTCAACCTTATCTCCAAATTCCAACAGTATTTGGTAGAGAAAATAAATATGGTATGATTGACGACCCGATTTGGAATTGGCATGTTAGTTTGAGTTGAATGACAAGTAAAGCCAGATTTTAAGATGGTATGATTTAGATTCAGTTCTTGATAATCAAATTGAGTTTGAAACTTTTCAATGGGAGAAAGAAGTCAAGGTTGAAGTAAGCCTAGACGTGACGCGGAGTCCAAGCCGTTTATGGGGAGGCTGCCCATGGCCCCGGCCTTGTAATGGTGGCCGGAAAACAAGGATGGCCGCGCCCCTCGCCTTTGCTTCACAAGTTGGCACATGTTAATGTGGATCTCCGGCTTCCTTGGTTTGAACTTTGAATGAATTGTATGGGTTTTAGTGTACATCTTTTGCTTTAAGCATGTGATATTATATCTATAAAATAAAATCTATAAAACCCACATGAAGTGTAGTTTTCTATAAAAAGTTGGAACTGGAAAAAGTGAAATAAATAATTCAATCTTATCTATTAAAAATTGATTTTCAAAATAAAAGGGAAAACTGATTAATCGCACAAAGATAGCTGAAAATTTTCGTGAGATAAAATGTCTGGACTTTTGCTTTATATAGAACGCAGATTAGGTTCTTATATTTCGTGAAGAAACAAAAGAAAAAAAAAGGAAGAAAAAAGTGGGAACCTAATAAAATTCTCGTAAAGAAAGCATGAATTCTACATGGCTTGCAGATCAAAGCCCAATATGGATCACATACATATAATAAGAGGGTCACTGTCGAACCTCAAAATCAATTACTCGATTTCTTTCCTTGGCACGTAGACAAAGAAGTTGGCAAAGAGCCAAATTTGCCATCAATCACGCCATGATTGCGGCTGTGATTGAAAGGCTTGCTTTTCAAACACATTCAGGTGTCAAGAATACTAGTTTGACGAACTCTCGCCCTCACCCTCCCTCGCCTTATCTCTAGAATCTCGGGCCAAGAGCTTCCTGCCTTATCGATGGCTCTCTCCTTGCAGCTTTCTCACCCCTTCCCTGCGACCGTCTCGCCGCCCACGTCTTCCGCCACCACCAAGTCCGCCACCACCAGCATTCCCTTCCCGAGGCGCCCACAAGCGGAGCCCAGCGATGCCGGTGAGACTTCCGACGACTCTTCCGCCTCGACGCCGGAGTCCGAGGATTTCGACTCCCGGTTGGCGCAAGTACGGCTGAAGTATCGGAGCGGCACCGGCAAGAAGGCCGAGAAGAGGAAATCCCGCAAGTCCGGGGGTGACGGGGCCTCGTCGAAGAAGGGCAGCCTCTTCCTCCCCGCCATCCCGCTCAAGGAGCCCGTTTCCAGCGGCTTTAAGGTGGATTTCGGGTTCAGCCCCTACACGGAGCGGCTAAACGGCCGACTGGCGGCCCTGGGCCTGGCGGCGCTGCTGCTGGTGGAGCTTGGCTCCGGGAAGAGCCTCACCAGTTACCACTCGCCGCCGGTGCTCTTTCTCCAGGTTTACACGGTCGCCGCGGCGAGTGCTCTGTTTATCAAGTATGAGAAGGAGAAGATCAGCATTTGGCCGCAAAAAAAGGATTCAGGTGCGGCATAGTTTGACGGAATTCTTCTTCTGCTCCTGTGCCATTTCTTTCCTCTTTCTGCCATAATCGTCCTACTTGCTGGTACTGAACCATCATTCTTATGTGATATAATGCTCCCTCTTTCTCTTAATTGTGTTGGATATTCCTCTTTGGCTGAAAATCCTCACTGTTATATGAGACAATTACGATTCCTTCGTTCGTTTTCTTTGTTAAATCGTCCAAAATAGGTCCATGTGAATCCGCCAAAATGGAAACGTACCATCTGTGGAGGTTTGATGTATCATGTATGCAAATCTTGCAACTGTAAGCTCCTCCAATCTTGATACCATTTGCCCATACGCTGCCAGGGCATTGTTTATTTGTGCTTACAGTATGAGCGGCTGACTGTCCTCGGCTGAGGGTCGACAAAGGATCAAGCAGCATGGAAACTGAGAATAGAAATCTCAGGTTTCTTATGATTTAAGTGCTATATGAGTTTTCGAGAGAGCAGGACGAGTAACTGAAAGCCCTTACCCTTCTCTAACGTCCTAACTATGGAATCACTTCCAGGAAACAATGCAGTAACCCCCACCTTTCTCTATCGTCTTAAGTTCCTAACCATGGAATTACTTCGAGGAAACAAAGAAAGCAGTAACCAAGTGCAAATGGTTCGCATGGGCGCTGCTAAGCTATGCAAGTAACTATACACTAATTACATCAAAAGGTTTAGACTAATGATTTTCATACAATATGTGGAACATTCTGCGTGCACGTACTTAGGCTTTCACCAACAACCTTGACTAATGCCACATTAGTTTCAGTATAATGCGGTACAGGTGATCCTTCGAGTTGTATTCCAATAAATAATTCGAGAGCAACTTAATAAGTTTAGTTGCTCCAATGGGTTTGGCGTTGCTGGTTGGTCTCAGACCAACGATTGGTAAAAAGTGAGTCTTGAGTCTTTTATTCGATTCCCATGGATGTCTATTCTCACACTAGTTGAAACTACCCCACCCATACCAGGCTTGGGTGTTCTCATGGATACCAATTCACCTCAGCAGCTTCAATTCCAACTCAAATAAGCTATCAATCAAAGCAATCAATCACTTAACAACTTCTTTTTCCGGACAATGACTGCTTAGAGGTTAGGGCCCCATCTTTTTATTTCAACAAAATGGAGTAATATGTACAACAACAAATGGATCCGCAGAGGACCTCAATAGTGCTTTCTTTTAATGGATCTGCAGAGGACCTCAATAGTGCTTTCTTTTAATGGATCCCACATGTTATCATGAGAATCCATTTCCTATACAATCCATTGACTGAAATAATCATCAAAGGGTTAGAAGCTTGAGCAAGTGGTCATCTCTTGCAAATGGTAAGCCTATTGAAAATGCTATGACTCGTCAAAATGTTGTTCAATATTTCAGAGTTGCGTTCTATGTTTATGCGTAAATGTTGCTTCCAATCTCCATCATTGGCCAGAAGGTATTACACCCTAATTTGTCGTCAATGTTCACCAAGTGTCTGATGCATTCCATTAAAACTTCTACCAGTGTCATTTTCAAAGCAGCAAGCCAAACCAAACCCAAACCGACCAGAAGCATCTCTAATGAGACCAGCCACTCCTCTTCTGTCACCCTTGAACCACGAGGTGATGCTGATTTCGACCTATCTATCCTCATAATTAACTCCATTGCTCCATAAGATCCCAGAGTGAAGCCAATTTCGAGTTTTTATCAGTTGAGTTCCTTTCCAGTCAAAATTCCACCAGTACTCACTGCAGTGGACCAAAACTGATTCACCAAGTTGCCCGTTGGTATCTCACCTTTATGTTTAAGGTGATTTCGAATTCTCCATATGAACCATATCGCCATATGAAAATTGTCTTCCCAGCATTTGTCAAGTAGTTTATCTTTGAAACATTTCTTATGCCACCAGATGAGACCTTGCATTATGTTTTGGGGGACTCCTATGCCATGGTGGAGCCCTCTCAAATTTACCAAAAATGCAAGTCCATATAAACCGAGCTCCCTTACAATCGAAAAAGAAGTGTTTGATGTCTTCAATCTTTTGCTTGCAGACTTGGCACCTAGAAGCAAGTGACCGACCTTACTTTTACACAAACCCATCCATAGGTGGACAACCTGAAACACCTAAATAAACAATCCAGGTGGCCCTTGGAAGTCCTCTCCCTTTCCATACTAATATATTGTCATTGTTCTTGGGACCTTTCTTCTGGATCCTTTGCCAAAATTCATGCCGATTAAAATCACCTTGATCACCATTTCTCCATACCATAACATCTGGTTGCTCAGCCTTAAGTTGAGGACAAGAGAGGGGAATGTTTAGTCTGGCAATGAAGTTGGCTGCTCAGCCTTAAGTCGAGGACAAGAGAGGGGAATGTTTAGTCTGGCAATGAAGTCAGTTATGTACTCCTCCATGATCTCTTTAACAAAGCTTGTAATCATGTCTTGTACCAGATGTAAGTGAGATATTAGGATCTTGTCAATCACACGCACAACTCTCCACTGGCCTGTCCAAAATTTAACCAAAGCACCATTGCCAATCTTCCAACTAACACTCTCATTAATCTTGCTCCAGGACTGCAATGCCCTTCGCCATGTTTTGGACACCCTTTTGTCCCTTATACTGTTGTCTATCAGTCATATCCGCTCGAAATAACGACCTTTAACAAGATCAGCCCAAGGGGAGGATTATTGAGATACACAATAAACTAAAAAGGCCAGATTGGCCAGGTTAGTTTCCTTGATGTCTCTGAGTCCTACAACTCCCTCTAATTTTGGGAGATAGAGAGTGGTCCATTTAATATGATGGTAACTTTTGTTGTCAGCCGTACCACCCCATAAGAAATCAGCTACCATTTTTATTTAGCTATTTACAAGTGGTTGCAGGGATCTTAACCACTAGGCTCCAGTAGCTAGGCAATAAAGAAAGAACATGTTTGATTAAGCTGAGTCGGCTTGCAAAAGAAAAACATTTTTGTTTCCAAATGGTTAACTTCTAGGATGAGCGAAGGATTAAATGCCTACATTGTTCCTTTGTTACGTCATTCGTCTGGAGGGGAATGCTAAGATACATGGAGAGAAGTTGACCTTAACGTCAGCCAATTTCCTACTATATCTGAGAAATGAACTTTTGGCATTGTTCATGAACATGACTAGGCCTGATCAAGGCACACTTTCAAATTCTGAAAGTTCTTCAGCCTTTCATCTATGAAGAAAATAATGTTGTCTGCATATAACATGGAGAAATGAGAGGTAGTTCCAGCCCCCATGGAAGGAATCCTGATTTGATTGAGCTTGAATGTTGCTAGTAACATTTCCATAACTGTGATAAATAAGTAGGGGGAGAACGGGTCCCCCTACCTAGGACCTCTCTTGTTCTCAAACTACATTCCTTTTTTACCGTTGATAAGAAGTAAGAAGTGCGAAGTGCTGATTTAATTATGGTAATGATTGTCATAATTTTTTGTACCCACAAATCATGAAATCCTAAGTAGCATAGTGTGGTCTTCAAGAATTCCCAAGTTACTTTGTCATCCTTAAATAAATTTTGACACAAGTTGCTTTCTTCTTGCTATTTTTAAAAATGTGGACAATTTCTTCGCTGAGTAGAAAGCTATCCTCAATGCATCTTCCCAAAAGGAAAGCACGTTGGTTCTTTGAGATAATCCTGTTTAGGATAGGCCACATATGCTGAACTATAATCCTAGTGATAAATTTCAGCATGCTAGAGCAAAGGGAGATGGGCCAAAATTGCTCCACCTATGTCACGCCTTGCTCCATAGGCAAGAGAATAATGTTTGTCTTATTTACAGATTTCACCAATATGCCAGTGTCCAAAAAACCATGTATAGTCTCTGCTACTACCTCCTGCACAATGCTCCAGTTTCTCTAAAAGAAATTATTATTAAACCTGTCTGGACCAAGTGTGGAGTCCCTTTCAGCCTCCTACCCACTTGATTTCAGTTTTAGTAACTGGTTTTAATAACTTTGCATTCTCTTTCGGTGACACAGTAGAACCTGGAGCGATAATTTGAGTAAGCATCCTGAGCCATCGGTAGCCCCTAACAAGCCGGCAAATAAATCAGTGCAAGCTGTAAAGATATCAGGAATGTCTGTTGCAAGCTGCCCCTCATGAGAGATAGTCTCAATCTTATTTTGCTGTCTCTTCTCATTTTCAATCCCCTGAAAGAATTTGATGTTTATGTTTCCATCCCTCATCCATTTGATTCTTTATTTCTGACTCCAAAGACGTTCTTCTAACCACAATAGCCCGAAAAGATCATGCTTAAGTTTGCATTATTCGTCTATCGCTTCTAACTCGCCACTTTCGCTTTGGGTTTGGAGATGTTTGATCTTGATCTTTGTCTTCATTATTTGGTGAGAAAACATGGTAGCCTTCAATTTATGGATGAGTTTAATCATGGCACAACCCCTAGTATCCACCACCCACGTTGAAAGAACTTGATCACTATAATCTGCATGTCATGCCAATACTGAAGTGTTGAAATGGGGTACAACCCCAAGTAAAACTGAACCTGTGCTTGGATATGCATGGAAAAATGGGATTGTGATCCGAGATAGTTCTGAGGATGCACTTTCAGGTGTGAAGTCAGTTCTGGATCATCCACTCATTCCTTAGTAACATAGCACCTATCAATCTTCGACATGACATTCTCATGGCCCACACGATTATTGGTCCAAGTGAATTTGATCTCAAGGCAAGATATTTCATATAAGGCTGATTGTGCAACAAAATTAGAAAAAGCAATACAGGCTTGAAGAGTCGTCATCGTTCCAGTTTTCTCATTGTTGTTTAAAAGAACATTAAAAACACCCATACAAATAACCGAAGCATTGCAGTGATTCAAAACTGAGCATAAACTTAAAAGAAGATCATTCCTAATTCTATAGTCAGTAAGCATATAAACTCCTATAGCCACGAAACTTTGACCAGATGAAATTATAAAAAATTGTAAGACTATCTAATGAGGATGTGCACATCAGTTTTGGAACGTCAATTTAGACAGATCCCATAAAGAGACAGTGGACGCCCATGATCCCGAATGGATGTTAGAGATTAGGCGTTTGTTTGGGATCTTGAATTGAAACTTCTGGAGCTGTTCCATATTAAGCTTGGTGTCAATTGTGAAAGCAATGGTTGAGTTCATAGTCCTTAGAGTTTGTAAGAACTCATGTTGAGTTGGAGGAGCCGCTAGCCCACAGACATTCCATGCAAGGATTTTCATAACAAAAGGCTGATTGTGCCCCCTCCCTTCTCGACTAACCATTAAGTTTTTAGAGAAGTCATCATCCTTGTCATCATCCATAGCCTCTGAGAAGGTCTGCACCTCAACGTTGCCAACTTCCTTCTCGTCTAAAGAAGGTCCCTTTTGAAACCCCTGTGTAATCCCCGCCATGGGGAGATCTTGATATTCTTGTAGATTCCCACCTGCCTTTTCAGTTTTGTCGCTCACTTTGGGTGGACTAGTTCGCTTTTTGGTGACATTCATCTCTCTGTGCTTGAGAGTACTTTTCTTAACCTTCTCAGTCATCTGTGCATTGTTGTTTACTGTCGATGAGTTAGACTCTATCCCTGTGACAGTCAGATTCTATATGGTTGCTTGGATTAGACTCTGGAGACAGCAAGGCTTGTTGGCAAGCCTGCACATCTTTGCTGCGTGGCTTGAGCATCTGTTATTGCTCTGGCCTATGCTCTATTAGCGTCAATCGACTTAATTGATCCCTGTCCCTTCCCTTCTGAGCGGCCCATGACCGTCTCGCTAGGACATTTGGGAATGCTTTCCCCATCTGCTTTCAACTCAGCTAGATGCGAAAGTGCTTCAAATTAGCTGCGGATTCTCTTTTTCCTTGTTACATTGTGGTCGTCTTTTGGGAGTTTTAACGAGTTGCAATGCATTGGGGGCGACCTTCTCCCCTTCCTTAGGTGCCTCTGTCACCACGCAGGAACCCTCAAAGTGAGTTGTCGACCCACATTTTTTGCAATACTTGACTTTAGTTTTATATTTGATGGATTGAACAAAGTTTTTACCCCCTGTAACCTCTAGTTCAATCTTTGACATTGGGATAAACCCTAGCAAGATTTTGATGCGGGCAAAACCAAAACACTGGAGATGCCTGGTGTATTCATCAACTTCCATGAGTGAACCACCTATTAGGCCTGCAATGTCCGTGAAAGTTCATGGATTCCACCATTCGACTAGTAGCTCAGGTAGCCTAATCCCTAATTCCCTATTCGGACTCGGTTGGAGCTTTCAATCCGCATGGTCATACTAGGACGCCATTGATTCGCAATAAGGAGTTTCACTCCCACATACCATCTACCATGAGACATAATGAGTTTAAGATCAGCTTCAGAGGAAGTGCGAAAAAGAAACATACATTTTTTCACCGATGTGAACCTTAAATCAGTAACACCAGGCCATGAACTTGAACTTCTTAGGTTTGCGAAAATGAAGTTGTAATCAAGGCGACCTTTCCCGGCACCTCCCACAAGAGTAGCTGGCACTAAACCTAAATGGTTGAGACAGGACTTCATACGATTGTTGTGAAATAAGCAAACGTCTCTTCCCTACCATCTTTTTTTTCTCTAGTGGAGGCATATTCATCTCTGCCTCTGACCTCCCCCCGTCCACTACAAAGGCCCATGACTTACCCTATTTTTTGGAAAGGACGATGACAGCAGAACCTCTTCCCCGTAAACATATTCATCAGCTCCACCCAAGACCATGGGTTCTCCACTCCCATCAGATTCTCCCATGTTTTGATGCCCTTGATGGGCTAGAGGCCCACCGAGGCCAGCTGCTACTCCTTCCTCAATGTCGAGATCTTCTTGTGCCCTAGGAGAGAGAAGCCCCCCTTGAGTTTGTTCGAAACTCAAGTATAGTAGCGCCAGAAGGAGGGTTTCACTTAACAACTTCTTTTATAAGTCATTGAAGATCTCTTAAAATTTTCAATAAGGGAAAAGTGAAGCATTACACTAACCTAAGTAGCTCTAGACCTTAGAAGGAAGAAGAAGGGGGGAAGGCTTCGCTCCTCGCTCCTCACTAAGTTTGGCTTGGGCTCGACTATCCACTTGACATTGCGTTGTGCTAACAATGTATATACAACCAGGGGCGGAGGGAAGGGGGGGGGGGGCGCCTAGGCCATGGCCCCACCCCAGCCAATGATTTTTTTTTATATTAAAAAAAATAATATTTTTTAATTGCGTAATGTATTTTTTGTATTAGAATTCAGTTTGGCCCTACCCGGATCCAGATGTCGGACTGTTGGCCCGCCCCTAAAGAAAATCCTGGCTCTGCCCCTATATACAACTGTTGGGCTATGTCTTCGAACGCTAGCTTTGAGTTCTTTCATTTAACCGCTTACATGCAGCAAGTCTTCAACAAGGAACTACTGTTGGACTGTTGAGTTTAAAAAGCAAATACCATTTTACCCTTCACCAACTGTGTGTTTTGTCAGTTCATTTTACTTCTTGTGCTATTAATCTCTCTACCCTTTCTTCCTCAGCACCAAAGTTTTCACGGTTGTTCGTTGCCGCTCTTTTCCTTTGTTATTACGTAGCACGACCATCCCCAGATGTCCTGCTCCTGCACCTTGTCTCCTTGGCAGGATTATAAATCTTTTCCTTTAACTTCATCTCAAACCATTATTCTCCTATTATAATGACTCTCCTCTCTCTCTCTCTCTCTCTCTCACACACACACACACACTAATCAGAGCTTCAAATACTATTTCTCTTTGGTGGTTGAAATCTCTAAGTTAATCAATGGCACGTAATGTGGAAAGTGCAATTAACTTTAGTGTATAGTTCAATGCTGCAGTGTGACAAAGGTTGTCACATTGATAAAACTTAAAAAATTGTCACTATAAAACAGTCACTAAATTGGAATGAACCATGGTTTGTAATACGGCAATAGTTTACTATAGCTTTAACTATGATTTATAGGTTTTTTTAGCAATGAATTTTTACATTTTAGATATATATATATATATATATATATATATTAGTCTCACAGCACATGGGACCCTTTATAAAGAATTTTTTAGTAATATTCGGCTTCCACTGGTGATCATGCACGTCTTAGTCGCACAACTAGATAAGATGATATGGATAGCGACTAGTTTTCTGCCACCAATTTCTGATCATTTAATTATTTTCCACTGAAAGTCTTCAAAAAATTAATGAATGAATATCGCTGCAGTTGGCACAATTAAGGATGGCGTTAGCGAATTAATTTTGTTGGTCTCTTAGCCCTGTTAAGCTTTTTGATTCCTTAGCATCGAAGCTTCTCCTATAACTTGCTTGGAAGGTTAGGTAGATCTAAGATACAATTTTCAATTCAATTCAAGTGTCACAGTTCCCACGATTCGACGACGAATTTAATATGGATTAAAGATCTGCCGGATAAGTTGAAAGAGTGTGGATGGTGAAGGAGCGAGAGCTGCACGACCACTCGTCGTGGACGCGGTTGCCTGTGAAATGAGTCGATCGTGTGAACATTTTCGAACGCTATAAAATTAATCGTGGCAAAAAAAGGAAGAATCAGACGTCGGCCGGATAATCGAACGGCAGAGTTTTTCTTCTCAAGCAAATCCACTTTTCAAGTTCCAACGACTGACTTGAAATGGTCGCGTGCCGGAAGCGGTGACTGTTAATGGGGAGTGGGAGAGAGTTGGTGGGTTCCGGCAACTTTTCCTCAAAGTCAATTGCTTAATGAGGTTTGGCATCTCCGCCTGTTAATTGACCATACGAAGAGTAAAAAAAAATTGTTTTCTTTGCATGAAATAATTTGAAAAGATGCCAAAAGTTTTTGCAGAACTTCTTTGACAAATCATGTTGGTCGATGGAGCAGAGATATCATTTTCATATCTAAGTTGGTCCGTGATTAAGACTACCAATATCTAGAGTGGGTTAATTCATACCAATTAAATAATAAATTTGAAGAAAGAACTAGCAAGAATCGGCTTCTAAGATTCAAAGTTCAGTAATAAAGAGCCAAATTTTGGTGACCGTAAGAATTAGCGTGTTAGTCTTTTAGAATAAGGTTCTAAGCCCATGAAAGAGAATTAAAATCTTAACAAGGACACGGATCGATTTAGAGCGAAGTGGACCCCAACTTTCCTGACTGTCGCGTGCGACTAACGCGTAGAACGCGTGGGCTCTCTTCTCTCCCTCCTTCCCTCCGAAAATGTATAAGAGCCACCGCTCTCCGGCGGCCCAGGAAAAATCCGAATTTCCCCGAGTTCAGGGGTTCGTTTCCGCCGAGGAGGAAGGGAGGACCGACGGGTTAGGTCTCTGCGCATCTCTCTTATTCTCTCTCTTTCTGAGAATTCTCCATCTTCATTTGAGCTTCTATTTGGTCGGCGTGGGGTATGCCTTTCTCCTTTTCCATTTGCTTTGTGTTGCTGTTGTTGTTTCTGTTGCATGTGATGATCGGACTGGGGTCCTTCTTCCGGTTTCTCTGTTTGGTGAAACTATAAAATTCGATTTCCTGCATCTCTGGGTCATGCGAATGAAGGTTTGATCAGGGAGAGGCAAGTATTTTGGAAGGACGTTGCAAGTCGGGATGTATTGATGCTTGTAGTCGGCGGTTTTCAATTGACGCGATTTGATTAAGCGCAGCCAAAAATAACTTTGAAACAATATTTTCTTTATTGTGGTAGTTGCTATTCTGCTCTCTTTCTTTCTCCGCTTGGGAGGACCTGCGGCGTTTGACGATAGATTTAGCAAAAAACGTTGCTGAAAATTTGGGAGGAGTTTTTGTGCTTTCTTTGTAATCTTCTTCGTTTGCAAGTGAAAGTTTCACAATTCCTTTGCCTTTCCTTTTGTTTTGTGCGTCTGTCGGTGTTCTTGACCCATGATTAGAGGCTTAGAGTACGGTCGCATGTACCGCTTTTTGTACATTTGGTCACCACGTACTGGATCTAGCGTATTCGTGTATCTATTTCGTCGTTTCCTTAAATTAGTAAGTTTAAATCATTTCTAGTGCATAAGTTAGATTGTTTTATGTTAGTAAGACAGCGGCAAGGAGATGTGAGGACAATTTAAACATCATCTTCGAGCTAGTCGATTCACGAAAGTCTGGTGGCCACAACAATTTTTGTTGTCGGAATGCATGTGTGGTTCTGCCTATGTGCATCTTATGTCAATAATGTATCTTGTTCTGCAAATATGGCTGCTTTTTATCTGGTGGCTGTTCAACGTTTCGTGAAAAAAATTTCGCTAGTCCGAATGTAAACAGTGGTATATGACATTTCTTTTATTCTCCACTCTCCTTGCACGAATATCTTTGTGTGGATTAAGAAGCAGGAAAAAGGACGCTTCTTCTTGCTGGCCTTTCTTCAAGTTCTTATTTTGAACTGTTGCATTTCTTTTCTTAAGGTTTTCTTCGTACAGAGTGTGAACCATAGTCATAAATATGGCCAACGCGTCTTAAAACGGCAAGGTTTTTCTCTTATAGCTTTTCCACGAAGCTGAAAGTCTTACGAAAAGTTCGACAATTTTTTAGAAAAAAAATCCAAAAAAATAGGAAAAAGTAAAATAATTGAAAAACGAACAAGAAAACATAAAAAAGAATAGATAAAATGATTGAAATTATGTTTGAAGATAAATAATTTAACTTAAGTTCTAAAGTAAAGCTAAAAGAACGAAAAATAATAAAAAATGCAATAAAAGCCCAAAAAATTCATTTTTAGGTTAAAAAATAACAATTGTTTTTTTGTTTTTAGCATTTTTTAAAGACGCATTTCCTGTGGTCTGAACTATCTATGTGCAAATCTCAAAGTTCAAGTGTTTCCAAAAACTTTGAGTTCCATCTCTGAGATCTAAACCTAAGTCATATCTCAGAGTGCTAATAAGAATGAGATAGATTTGATAAAACTGCTTTGTATCGTGAGTATTGTAGTTTAAGACTGTTAGGCTTCAGAATTTAAAGTAATGAATGCTACATATAACATTCTCAGAGAGAAACTGTGGTGCACAGTAGCTGGTCTCACATGCAACTATAAACTATAAAGTGGTTAATAATTCTGTGCTTAATTAATAATTTATGCAATTATGCTCTGTGATATAGCAATTACAATTATGCATGTCTGCTTATTTTGTTGATATTCCTAGTAGACTTTGCTGCTACTAGTTTTTTTGTATTATGCTTTCTATTTCGCCTTCTCTAGCTTTACCATGGGTCGTTTTGCTTGTAGCTGTTTTTGTTTCAGAATGGCTGTCTGGAGGTCATTCTTTCCTTTTGCCATCAGAATTTGCAAATTGAAGAACCATTTTTGGGTTTTGGAAAGTAAAGCTTTTTTTAAAGGGATAATGATCAAGTGTTGGTGGTGTATCTTAGACTATGTCACATGGGTGCGGGTATACGGATTCGGACACAACAATTTTGAAAATTGTGGGTATGTGGGTACAACTAATTTTTATATTCTCAAAAATGATAAAATGAAACAAAGAGCATTAATAGCCTTGTAATCCACAAAATTTCTCAAATAAAGAAAAATAGGAGCAAAATATAGTGGAAGGGAAATATAAAAAAGGGAAAATCAAAATTAGAGAAAAAATGAAGTTGAAAATATAATTTTACATGTTTTAAAATGCAGCTGTACCCACATACCTGTGTCGCCATTCCCACATACCCACATGGGTACCTGGGCAAAAATGACGTACCCGTGTCACATAGATCTTTGATATAGCCTCAATAGTCTAAAATGCAAACAGTATAAAGATTGCTTTTGGTGTCTAGAAAAAAGTGTCTTGGGTAGTTTCTGTATGGATGTTGAGATAGTTTAACATCCTGAACTTGTCAAATTGCTATATGACTGCAAAATTAATTGTATATATATTATATACTGCAACTTCGTGCACAACAGTCACTATTTTCAACAGTCAGTGCTATTGGATTATTTGGTTGATATCGACCTTTATGCTAGATCTGTCTTGCTTTCTTACTAAGTGGAGTTAATACTGGCTGTTTTTGGCTTTTATTTCAGGTCTACTGTAATGCAAAATGGGTGGTGGAAAAGATAAGCCCGATGGTTCAGATACTAGTGACAAGGGTCTGTTCTCAAACCTCGCTCATGGAATTGGGCATGGGTACCCCCCATCTGGTGGATATCCTCCACAGGGATATCCTCCACAGGGATACCCTCCTCAAGGGTACCCCCCTCAGGGTTATCCTCCACATGGCTACCCCCCACAAGGATACCCTCCAGCTGGTTATCCCCCCCCTGGTGCATATCCTCCCAATCCATATCCAGGAGCTCCACCTTACCCACAGCATGGTATGGCCTCAAAACAAGATTAATTTATTCTCCATGTAGTTTTTTCTGGGCAGTGTTGGGTCTAGTGAGAAAGTTATTTTTGTTCAGCATTCATGCTTGCCACTGTGCCACATCTCCTTGGTGCCACATAAAGCATCTCAAGTTATTTCTCATAAGCCCGATATTCTTGCTAATTGCTTTTTTTTAACGGTTAATCTAGCTTAATCCATTTTATTCCTGTAGTCGCCTTTATTAATCATTGTTTTTGCATGTCTTTATGTGTGTACATGAAGCTGTTCACTTGCATAAACATGTTTTGGTTGAGTTGATACGTCCAGAATGACAACATTCTGCATATTGAGAGAGTATTCAGTAACTGTACTTAATCCAATGGCACTTGTTTAATTTTAAAATTAGAAGTTTCTAAGAAGTTACATTAAGTTTCAACCTGAGTGCACTGCTAGTATGAACTATATATATCAGTTTGTTTGTGAATGTTGGCTTTGTTATCAGATTTTTTTTGTTTGCTTGATCCTTTTGCGCTTACAATCAGTTAAAACTTAAAACACACAGCAAACGGTTCCACTCAAGTTGACTTAGTTGCTGGTGCGGTGCAAAGCTGTGGCTGTTCATGCATGATGTCATTTTACGATGTCAAAGCTAGAAATTTTGTTTCAGGCGCACAAACATATAATTAGAACAAATCAATACCATTGGTCAATGTGTGTTTTGTGTTTCTCTGTGTATGTATATGTATATGCACCTATGCATTTATTGCTGCCTTTTCTATAACGAAGCAAATGACATCCATGCCCTTTTTATTTGTGTTTTCATGAATTGAATTTGAAAATTTTGTTTTTTAAGCAAAACAATAAAATTCAAAAAGTTTACGGGGTACCCCTAAACTGTAAGGCAATCTTAATGTAGAGTTTCCTGTTTCCAATTAAATCTGAACTTTCAGGGTCGGTCGTTGCTCATCATAAGCCAGATGTTGGATCTGACTCTGTGTATAAACGATGTACTTTAGTTCAATTACCTGTAATTCTTCTCTACATGTACAAATAAGCTTCTTGTACATGCATTCACACATACAGGCACATATATACCCTTGCTGCACCTCACACTCGTGTAACTTTGTGTTTCTTTGGTCTCTTTTGCAATACCACTATCAAGGAAAATTTTTCCTTCATTTCTAATTTCCTTTTGATGATGGAGTCCTTTGCAAAAAATTCTCTCGGTAAATCAGAGTATATTGGGAGAGGTTTCACATGAGTATTTATGTGGAAGTTTTTGTCTCATATTTGTCATCATTTTGCTGTATATGGCACTATTAGCCATCCATTTTTCAAGTTCACAGATTGGTTGAACAGAGCAGTAGCATGACTAACATGCACCTCTTGACAGTAAGGGTGTTCAGTTGGAGGTAGGATTCGTAGTATATCACTTGCCGAACTCTCTAAAACAGGATGACATCTATATTTAATTGCATTAACCCACTGATTGCATGCTTTTTATTAAACTCTCTGAATGCTCGCATGCATTGAGTTATGGAATTTGAGCATGGTATCTTGTTTTCTGCTACTAGTTCAGGGGATTTTACGCTAAATCTTGCAGAGAGATGCCAATGGCTGCTTTTGATGATTAGGGTCAGAATGAGAAGAAAACTACTACCTTTGCTTTGCATTAGCATGTGGTTTAAGAGCCCTCATAGGGTCAAGAGAGCTTATCTCTATTACTCCATTGACTGTCCCTATGTGTCTACATGGATATCTGAATGTCTGGACTTCAGATAACCAATAGTTTATAATTGAGGATTGCCATTAGAGACATACTGGTGTTGGTTGTTGAACGATGACTTTTATGAATTCAATGTTAAGGTCCATTTGGTGACTGAAAAGGATGGCTGATTTTGGTCTTGGAGTTTGGTGTGGTAAGTTGGGCTTGAACTATGTGCATGCGAGCGGCATTAATTTGCAGAAACGCAGTTGTGGCTGTACTGAAGTGTGTAGGACCGGAAAAAGTGTCAGATCCTTTAATCTAACGTGGCACTGTTGCAGGAGGGCATGGTTCAGGAGGGCATGGCATCTCTCCCGGCATGGGCGTAATGCTAGCAGGAGGTGCAGCAGCTGCAGCAGCAGCTTATGGAGCTCACCAACTGGGTCATGGTTCTCACTCTGGGCATGGTGGAATTATGAGCCATGGTGGGTATGGCCATGGCGGATACGGCCATGGTAAATTCAAGCACGGCAAGTTCAAGCATGGGAAGCACGGGAAGTTTGGAAAGCATGGCAAGTTCAAGAAGTGGAAGTGATGTTCTTAAAAATATCTCCTACATATTATCAAGTGGCATATCCAATAATGGTCTTTTTCAAATCTCTTTTTAATCAGACAGTGGTGGTGATTGCTTAGAGATTGTACATTGTGATCTTTCTTCTTGCTTGTGTTTGCTCATGTTTGATATTCTAGTCATAAAGATTTATGAGTTGAGAACATTTATATATGCGTATTATGCACATCAAAGTGTGTGTGTTTGGGGGGGAGAGAGAGAGAGAGAGTTATTCTTGATTATGTAGGATACAGTCCTTCTGGTGCGCCGAGTACGAAAAGCTGGAGTTTAGAACCTCGGGACTGATTGCGAAGCAAAAGTGAGATGCTAAACAGAACTATGTATAATGTGAGGTCGAATTTTCAATGCGTAGATCTAGACGTAGGTCGAAACTAGGAAGTATAATTATAGTTCTCGGTACATGCCTTCTTAAAGCTTTGGGCCTCCACATGAGAACCAATCTAAATCAGTATTAACATTAACGTTTCTTTTTTTCCCCCCAAAATGTATCCACGTATTCATCAACGTTTTAGAACATACAATTTGGCTCAAATGTTTTTGTTTCTTGAATTCGACCATAAGCAAAACACTCGATGGTCAAAATTTTTATAAAATCGCCAAGAAACTGTGCCGACAAATTTGATAAAACCTGAGACACACTCTAAGGGAACATGATTTTGAAGTTGATTTTTACGATTTAAAACCAGCTGTTGAGTGAGAGAACGTGATTATGTGTGTGTGTGTGTGTGTGTGTGTGTGAACCAATGTAATCTACAGCAATGGTGACGATGGAATTGTTCACTCTTGTCAAGTCTACTTCTTCAATTAACTTAGGAAGAAAAATGTGTTAACCAGCCGTCATATCTTGACAAATAACTACGGAAAAAGAAGACAATAATAGTGCATTTGTAAATGCAAAAAAACTTCTGACTGAACATCCAGAGGAGGAATCTTCTATCAAATTCCAACATGCACGACACAAGCTCATTACAGACAATAGACTAACTAATGAAAACTTGTTTGCTTGTTTGTCTCGCGAAACATCAGTTCCTGGGCCATGTAGGCTTTTTATGCTCTTCGTGGAGACCATTTTTCACTTCAATTGGAAGAAAAAAACGAAACTCCATGCATTGACATGCGGAGATACATGCATCCGTATAGGAACATGGAACTGATCAGCCTCCATGAAATACACAAAGCTTAATGACGACAGCGATTTGTATGTGCTTCAAATGAGAACCTTTCCGCATTCTCGCTACAGTTGGATTTTACTGATTGTCTCGTTGCTCCAAAAATTGAAATTAATTAAGATCTACAAGGAGAGGCTATATCATCGTACCAAGGACATTTACTAACATGAATATTAAAAAGCTACTAAAAAGCACGCTGGAGCAAAGAATATGCATCGTGAACTGCAAATCAAGCTGCTGAAAGTTATTTCCTTTGATGGTACCTAGCGGGGCACGGGAGAGATCCATGTTAAGGGCAAAATACAAGCTTCTACTCTGCTGCAAAGACTTTGGTTTGCAACTGGTAACCTTTGGTGAAAAAGGCAGGCCAACATAGATACGTTGACATGATACTGCTGACCGTAGATGCCCCAATAAGCATGTTCATTACAACTATTTGCAACTGAATCGCTTCTAGAGGTGAAGCCCCTCCCATAATGAGACCAGTCATCGCACCGGGAAGGGAGATTAGCCCCACAGTCTTTGCATTATCCAGTACTGGCGAAAGAGCTAAAATCAAGGCCCTTTTCACCTGCTGTAGTGTTGCCTGACGTGGTGTTGCACCAAGTGCCAATGCTGTCTCCACCTGCAAATAAGATCATTAAAAGGCAAGGGACTTTTGAGCAGAGAACTAATGAAATGGATTTCATAAGAGAAAAACAATCATGTGCTCACAGGCCTGCTATAGAAAAAAAATTCTTGGTTCATTAGTTACAGGCATTGATTTTGTATGTTAGTAAACAATGTAAATTAAGTCAGGCATGCAATTGCACTTGATTACAATCACTAAGCAGATACACCGAGTAGCGTGATTTACTCGCTGACCATGACAGAGTAGCACTGGAGACTTGCAAGCAATCGAAGATCCAAAAGAGAAAATAATAACCCTGACATTGCCAAGTAGTAATTTTTAGCACATACCAGGTTCTTTTGTGTCTTGACATCATCTCTAAGCCGCTTCATAGCAACCCCAGTCACAGTCATCGAATTCCCAACCATCATCCCAGCAACAGGAATGATGTACCGTGGCGTGAATGGGAAAACATTTAATACGACAAGCAAGAACATGGTTATGGAGGTTCCGACTAAAATGGATGTTGCAGCAATATATTTCCCATGAGGAACATGTTTAGCCCGTTGACCTGCTGTATAACCAGCAACAGAAACCTGAAAAGATGAAAGGAGAAAAATACTTGTGTTAAGGGGAAAATTTTCCTGGCCAAAAAATGGGAAGAAAAGGCTGTGACATCGATGACAGTAGCAGAGGAACAATCGTATAACAGTGCATGCCTAGAGGCCCATTTGGCAGTCGTTCTCATGCCATATTAGCAGCCTTACGATTACTCAGACTCGTGTACAGCCCAAGTATCCAGGAAAGAAATAAAAATTGGAAACAAATGATACAGCATACAAACCCAATAAATGATTATTCCTTCAAAATTTTGAATTAATTAAAGATCATAAAAGTTAGATACATGATTGATAATACAGAGAAAGGTTCATTATACCCAACATTACATAGAACATGATTAAACATTTTCAGCGGCAAACTCTGAGAAGAATCCAACTATCTACTTGTCAGAAAACTGTGACCGCTCAAAAAAACTTCTCTTAACTAATGCAAGAAAATACACTTGATATTTCACAGAAGATTATATTTAATGCACAATGTTTATCTTGTAAGTTTCGGTCCTTACCAAACCCTTGAGATTTGGGCACAAAATTTTAGGATGCCATCATAAAAGATAACATAATATTTAGGATCTTAAATATTCAGAAGGATTGCCTTAATAGCATTGGTATGCACTATGTAGCAAAGTCATATGACATGGTAAAGCTTAGTATACTTTAACATGAACTTTTGGCCTCCCATCTGATCGTTCATACTACATCTAGCTTGAATTGATCTTGCTTGATATTTGGAAATTTTTTGTTTGAAACTTGCTGCAAACCATAAAAGGCGAGTCGTGAGGTAGATGAAACATGTGGCTAGAGGCAAAATAAGCAAATCCCAGTGATGATTGAATGGACTACATATCTATTGCATGGTCTAAGACCAGGTTGTTTATTCATGAATAGAAAGGAATACATTTTTGAAACTCTTATTTGCACATTTTTTCCAGTCTTCTTTCAATGCAATTTCTGTTTAGGGAACACATACTTATAATAAGGCTTTCAGATACATACCACGACAACCGACTTCTTTTCTTGATCTTATGCATATTGTACTTGGACAAGTCCTACCCATTCATATGGAGATTTTATAGTTTAATCAACTAATGGTTTCAAAGTATGGAATCGTTCTGCATGCTTCTCATGGTAAAGGGAAAAAAAGAAAGTCGAAACTCAAGTAATTTGCATCTAGTTGATAGTGTCCGTGCGGGCATTAGGTTAGCTATTTTGAACTTGAACAACTTAATATCTAATTCAAACAACTCTTTGTGGAAACGGTAGAAATAATTATTGGATTCATGGTCCTCAGTAGACCAGGCTTGTGGACTGGTGCCAGCGTGGTATCACACTGTGCTGTGCAGATGCCTGTCACCATAATAGTATTCGTATCAAATTTCACATTAACTCTGTCAAAGTTGTGGTGGAAATTCTTTTTCTAGAATCATCTAAGATATGGCATTCAAATAATCCCAATTATTTGAAACTAAGTGGCCTCTCTCCATGCGCGTCTACGAAAACATAAAATGATTTCTTCAGATTCAAAGTGCATTTACGATAAACAAACAGCAGGAACTAAGAACGGACAAAAAAAGGACAAACTCGGGCAGCAAGAAAACAATAATAATCCGAATATGGATGCTGGACAGCACCACATTCCACTGATAACCATCCCCTAATGTCAATTCCTTCTGCACAACAAGATTAGAGAATGAACTGCCCAGAATTTGCAAGTACCCACCAGTTATTGCAGGAAGCAAGTACGAGATCTTGAACAAGCAACCACGATAATAGAGGATATAAAAGAACAAGAAAACGATGATGAGTCGGATTGCTGGTAAGAAATAATACCAAGGGCCAAAAAAATTGTGAAAATTAAAGAAGAAAGCATGAAGGAAATAAAGAAGAAAGAGATGTTTCACCATGAAAAGGTAAGCCAGGACGATCCAACCGCTGTTCTTCTGACTGAAGATGAATTGGAGGACGAAGCCAATGACAGAGAGCTGGAGGAACGCCCGAGCAATGGAATAGATCATCTCCTTCTCGAGGTCCAGCTTCTGAATAAAAGATAGAACCACTGCCATGAGGACCACCGCGGTGGCGGCCACCGGTTTCACCATTCCCTTGAGGAAATCCATCCATTCCGCTTCCATCGCTCAGTTCGAGTTCCAGGAATCTCCCAACTCCTTGAGAACACTTCTCCCTTAGGTCCTCTATACGGAGGCCGTCGTCAATAGCTCCTCCTCTCCCCTTCTTCTCCCTCTCCCCCCACCCCCACTTTTCAGGGGATTCTTTTAGCAAGGAAACAGCCTCCCCTAGTTGGGAGTGGAGGTTGGCGAGTTTCATCTGAGGAAGGTGATTCCTGATGCACAAAGCAGGAAAAAGGTCAATCTGACGGAGGATAGTGATTGAAACGCAACGATGTTCGAACAAAACAGTGAAGATAAAAGAGAGAGAGAGAGAGAGAGAGAGTCGGAACAGAGAAATTTGGAGGTTTGACTATAATCCCAAAACAGAACCATATTTTTCCGAGTTCCTCTATACGGGACATCGCGCTTCAGTTTTTACAGTAGTTCCTCAGCAAGAGCTTCTGATAAAGTCGGTCATTGTCCAGGGAAAGAAAAAGTCTGTCATTTCCAATAATGTAACCCATTTCTTTAGATTATTATTTCGGGAAAGTGATTTCTTCAGTAAAAAGTTCTTATCTCGTAACTCGATTAGATTTTAATTGGAAATGATGGACTAACAGACATACTCCCTTATTTTGCATCCATTAGCCAGAGTACAACCACATCAAGAAACCAAAAAAGAAAAAAAGAAAAAAGTAAAAAGAACTTGAGAGAGCCTTTAGATAGTGATTAAAAAGCTTGACCATGGACTTTCATGCCATTGAAGTTCTGAACAAATACTAACGAAAAGAAGATCAGATTTCGGAGCTTCGCGCGACGACTATGTTTTTATATTATAAAGTCAATGCCAAGTCGATTGTACAAATGAATAAAATTTTACGTTTTGTAGTTTTGAAGTAACATATTTTCCATTAGTCAGATTACTGAAACTTTTTGTTCTGCGATTTATTTACAGCTTGACGGATTAAGCTAAAATACTAGGAAATTATTTAGGTTCAACACTTACTCCTGAATCGCAAGGGAAAGGAACACGCAATAATTTGATAATTGCAGCATTAAGAAAGCAAAGAGATAACCAACCCTCTGTTCTAGTACCAGAGGTTCAAGGTACTGTCATGAAGATGGGATTTTGATCAATCGACCATGATGCCAACGCAGTGATTTTTTCACTAAATTGTAAGAGTTTGATTTTTCACAACCACAAAATCCAGATCTGCACTTCGTTAAGTTGATTAAATCTTCTTCAAAATAAAGCTGATCAGTGGTACTTGTGGCCTGTGGGGTCGAAGGTATTCAGATTTTCTCGTGGCCGATCCCAGACCAAGACCCAGTGCTAATTCTTGGTTTGATTGGACTACCAACATGATCAGAGATCCTTCTTTGAAGGCATATTACTCTTTAATAACCCAAAGATTGGTTATAGAGAAAAGGGCTATTATGACATGGGCTGATCCTTCAAGACTGGCCTCTAACTCACGTAAATCTGCAGCAATGGAGCTACCAATTTCCTTTGAGATGAGGACACCAGCAACCTATTCTTATTACGCCCCTACTATTTTATAAAGTTTGTGGGCCTAGATTTTTCAGTTTGCTGCTCACACTTATAAATTTGAAGCTGGGTATACCATAAAACTGAGGCCTAAAATATCAAAACCAACTCAATCATGAAATCACATTATACATATGAAAAGTTATCTGAGATATTTATCCAAGTTGGTCGCGGTTATTAGCGTATCTTCTAGATATGGATCGAGGCTTTGATTTGTACACCGCATTGGCTATTCCAGAACACATCTACTTTCTTTGCAGAAGCTTGTGCAATTCAGTCCCATATATCTTGTCTATGTTAAACAAAAGCAGTCCTGAAAGGCTCAAGCCTCAAACTAGAGATGCAGCTAAAGAGATAAAGAAGGTAGACAACAACATTGAATCTCATTTCTCGTTCCTTCAATTCTGTTCATCTCTTTCTAGAGGTTGAAAAAAGCTGCCGCAGGGAAAGACACAACTTTATTTCAGTGAAGAAAGAGAAAGCTTTCCAATTCACGCGTAAAAGAAAGAGAGTTAAGGTACTATGAACAAGAAGTATCATCTATGCTAGGTCGTTCTCATCCTTTGCCAACACCGGGCGGTTCCTTCTGCATTTTTTATGGCTTTACAGAGAACAGCAGAACTAGTTACGAGCAATGGCTGCATAGAAAAACATTACCTTTTCCAACATCAATATTCTCCGTGTCTTCATGGAAGTTAAAGTGATCTTTGCTAGATCTAGAATGCCATTCTCCTGCCTCTAGGGAGCTTCTCGGCTCTTAGATCCTCACTGTAAGGTCACAGCCTCTTCGGGCAAGTGGCTCCCCAGATTCTCCTCTAGTTTGATTTAAAAACCATTGTTCCTCCATTAGAGTTGTAGGGCATCCTAGAATACCCTTAATTAATGGCTACCGTCCTCTGCAACTGGCTAGGTTCTGAGGAAAAGGGTCTTAGAGTGCCTACTTGGGACTATCTCGTGTCCCCCCTTTATGCTCTAGTGCAGTGCGAACTTGCTTGCTTTCTAAGACAAACTGCAGTGGCAGCCATGAGCTTCGGTGCAGCTGATTTTATATTTGAAAAGTCATGGTATGTGAAACCATGAAAACTTTTCTACTATATGAGGTGCATGTTCTGTTGTCTTTTCCCTCGCTTTCGTCTTTAATGTGTGCCAACCAAATGATTGATTTCATTAGAGGGAAAAAGAAACAAGCACGCCCGAAACAAAGATGCTACAGTTGATGCCCAGATATCACTTCATGAAGATGCTGCCGTTTTCTTTTCCCTTTTCCTTTATTAAATTTAGTATGAGCTCTTTTCTCTCTCTTCATTAGTTCTCTGACTTCCTCGTGGCAAGTATCTATTACAGGACCTGAAGAATACTGCTCAATGGTTGAAACTTTGAGGCTTTCTCAAGATATGGGTCCAAATGAATGGAAGCAACACATTAGAGATGATTGGCCCTTCTCATGGAAAGAGAGAGAGAGAGTGTGTCTGTGTAATTGCGATTGTGGATTTGCTGACAGAATAAGAAAGAATTAAAAAGAAATATAGAACATGCAGTCTAGAGAAAGATCTTCATAAAAATCTAGAAAAATTACAAGAGAATGAAATGTTAACTTAAAAATATTTCAGTCTCAACTTCCATATGATTACCCAACAGTAAATACAGCACCCGTTGTCAATTAACTATAGCAGGGTTAAGGAATCTTGCGCGGAAGCATGAGATGATTTGCCGCCATGACGCTAGTTTTCCATATCAAGGAACTTGTGTGTAGTTCCCATCGAAGAGGTGAATCCAATTTTCATCGTCGTCGTCATCTTCAATCTGGTTCCATTGCATCTGGGTAGAGTTCTCCCCTTGTTCTTCATTCCTGGCAAATCGACCGCGTACTCGAGGTCTGCTGTCCGCTAACGTCTTGCGGCATGCGTACTGGACAAAGCAAGCAGATGAAGTAGGTTCAGAAATTAAAACTGAAACTTGGTCAATTTGAGTCTGTCGAAGAGTTTCTAAGTCTCCAAAATTAGTTTACATACTGGCGCTCCTCCTTACCGTGATCTTCTTGTTGAAATTCCTCTGGTTCCTTTTGCTCCTGTATCTTTGTATCCTTTCTTTCTTCTCTTCTGCATTATACCGAGCGACCTTCTGCGCTCCGTTGACGAAATTTTCGAGTCCTAGTGAGCTTCCGGATTCATGTCCTGAATACATCATCTAGAAACAAAAATTCACAGCTATCTTATGAGAAAGCAGTGTAAACTGTAAACTATGCATCTTGTGGCCAACAAAGGACCAGACTGGTTCTAGCCCACAAGCCAGACGACATACCAGACTGCCACGTTCAAGAACAGAGAACAGAAGCGATCTACTCACCCTCAAATCACCAGCACTAAAGACCCTTCTCATCGACGGCGTATCAGATTGGATGCCAGATAATTCAGAGTTGAATGCGGAATTCTCCGACGGAGAACGAAGGAACGGTTGAAATGGCGCGCTTTTGTGTCGCAGGAGTGGCACGCTCAGCTGCTCCAGCGACTGGCTGCTCAGGCTTCTCTGGAACACAGAGGATCGCTGCAGTTCGGCTAATCCTTCTTGGCCGGAGCGACGCACATTCATTGCCCGTGCATCATCTGTCTCCTCATGGCCGGAGAAGGTCAGCAAGGCAGACGGGGGAATCAACGCATCCTTCTGGCCGGGACCCTCCGGCAGCGGGGTTGCCGCAGCTGCAGCCCAGAAAGCATTGGTTGCCGGTGGCGGCGCCTGCACCAGCTCCGGCAAGTGGCTCTGCATATCCGGCACGATCAGCTGCCGAGCTTTCGTACGCCTTGGGGAGGAACTGTACGGGGAGAGTGCCATCGTTCTTCTCGGGCTGCCGGCTGCGTCGGAGGTCCCCCACCCCCACCCATGGCTGCTCCACGCATTTATGCACGAGCAGGGGGAGAGAGGGACGTCGAGGGGGACGATGACGTCATCCACGGGTTCATGACATCGCTCGAAGAGGTTTGACTCACAGTTCTGCGTGCTCCCATTGGGCCACGTCATCTGCAAGGGCGCTGTTGACTATGGCCCCCATGTGTCGACGTGGCGTGTGGTCCTGCCGGTCATCATCGGATGGCCTGGTTTGGATATTTGTCATTTTACTGTTTTGGATCTGGGTACCGGATCCCATATGGATCACGTATTAGATCACCTGGTTTCACCATAAGTGGTCGTGCATAGGCCAGTAAACCTAAGCGCACCATTGTTGGAATCAGCATCGAAGCTGGAGAGATGGTTCGATGGTTACGTGTACTCGGGTGCACCGTGCATAGCCTTCAGTGCATGATATGTGTCCCTCAAACCTACTCACATAGGCCTATGCCTGTGCATGGCGCATAGGCGCATATAGGCCTATGCATATAACCAGTTTGGTCGCAGTTGTATTGGTTTGTAAACCACTTGCCACACACATCTTACTTATTTGTGAAAAAGAAATTAGACTTTTTGGAGATTTTTCCTTTTTCAACTTTCACCTTTTATCCTAACTTTCACCTTAATTGGAAGGAAGAGCAGGAAGTTATTTTGACGGATTAAAGGTATTTTGGTCATTTCACACCTCACAAGTTGCGTATCATAATCGTGAAAAAATGGCCGAAAGATAAATCTTTTACAGTGTGGTCAATCGCAGTATCGGCCAACATACATCGTATCAGCCCCTTTCCAACATAATGCAAGGCCGAAAGCCAACATGTAGGGAGATAGTATATGCTAAAACCAGGGGGCGGAGGCAGGTGTAGGAAAAGTTGCCTGTTTTTATATCCACACTTTAAGGTAATTTTTGTCATTTAGATGTTGATGCCCTTTAACATTTATAAATCTATTACTAATACCTCTTAGCTAACAATTTCTTTGTCTCTAGGAGACTTCTTGTTCCTAAATTTTGTTATATATTTTCATTTTATCGGCTGTTAACAAACAATTTTTGTCAAAGCTCCAGCATGAAACCAAGATAGTGTCGATACCAACATATATATATATATATATATAACAATTGGGTGTTACTATAGGCAGATACCTCGATCAAATTGATATGGTACCGATACCGATATTTAGAACATTGCTCTTTACCACATTTACGTGCAGCTCAAGCGCAGGGGCAAAGGGAGATGAACAAGAGTTGCTCGTGACGGCAAAGCACAAGCACTAAAGAAAGGCTAATTTTGCTACTTTAGCAAAGGTTAGGAATATCACGTGAACATGCTCGAGCCCATGAACTCTCCTAATTCTTTGGCTTTTTTGGCACTAAAAGGCAAATCAGCCAGTCCAGTGAGTAATTAACGTAAAACGCCACCGCTCTGCACCAACCAAAGCAAGGTTAAGCAGTGATACCGGTGGAAGCAAGTAGGGTTTCTATGGGGCGTGTGCTTCATAGAACTTACTTTATTCAACATTTATTTTTGATGATATACGGCCTAACTCCAATTAACTCGGATCATTGTGTTATAGTTAATTGAAAATTTGTTAACTATATATTTAGTATTCCATAAAATAAATTTCCTGCCCGAGAGACTAAGGATTTTTATGTCACCTGCTAAGGGATTTGTCTTGAATCACATGAATGCAGGGAAGTGGGATTCTCCGGCCAACTCCGAGCACGGGAAGGCATGGACAGTCCCTGGCCAACAGGAGCTGACCCACTGTAAAGGTGGCCGAGGAGGAGAAAAAGACAAGAAAAAGCGATTTCACTGTACATTAATGGCAAATGTCAAGCTCACCTTTTCTTATCCTACAGTCCACATGACGTTAACGGCTCATCTTCCTTAAACTTTATTTTCTCTTCCTCACAGGAATAATCTCAGTTGTGTCTATCAATGAAAAGGCGGGATGCACCAAAACTGAGGTATCAACTAACAACCATTCACCAGTGTGCTACGCATGCACATACTTGCAGAGTAACAATACATTTTCCTTCCGATAATATATATATATAGTCACTGATAATCACCATGCAACCGGAGAACTACCAACAGTTCATGGCGTAGGGATGGTTTATTGACATTTTTAGCAGTAGTTTATGGTGCATTTTGTTAAATATTTAGTCATCCGGCAATATCTGGTAGCTGGTACATTTCAAATTTAGATAAATGGGTCGTCGTCATCGTTGGTTGGAATCTGAATGTCTGCAAGATGTGGAAGACAATACGAAAGGCCGTATATTCTTCTTGGGGAGATTTTTTTTTGGGCTGGCGGCTATCGTAGGAGTGGTGGAGACGAAGAGAGGTTGATATCACAGGTGGGCGAAGGGACGGTTGAGGCCGTTAATCGATTGCCTAACCACCCTAGGTTTCTTTCCTTGTCGAAAAAAAGTTGATCGATCTTGAGGAAGAGAGAGCGAGAGAATCTAGCAAAGAACCACAGCACTGGTATTGATCAAGCAAGTCCATTGGCATTACAGAAACTTCTGCTTTCAACTGAAGCAGAAACAGTTGCTGAGTGGTGCGAACTATTTCGCAACATGCATTGCACTAAAATAGCATATACTTATCATACTTCTCACATTTCGTATAGTTTTTGCACGTTCTACTAATTATGAAGGTTTCGAACTTGTGAGCTAGATTCATGGTTCACTGCGCAAGTTTTGTGTGAAATCTGTAAAAGATTATCCTTCGTCATACTTGTGGTGGACTCTGAAGTCGAATTATGGTTTTAAAATTTTGATATGGGCCAAAATGTTATTTTTCAATACTTTTACATAGGATACATGAAAATTTATATGTAAACTTTTAAAAAAGTATTCGTTTGAGGGGGGCCCAAAGTTCCTGCCCCCCCCCCCCCTGCTGTCTTGCCCATCCAAAAGTGAGTGTTTTGTATATATATATATATGTGTGTGTGTGTGTGTGTGTGTGTGGATATGAAAATTGGTACATCTGAGACTTTTTAGGTCGGGATAGAAGCCATACCTCTTGTTAAAGTATATTTAAACAATCTAGAATGTTCATGAACACCTGGTTGACTCCAAAAAGGATCAACACGTTCTTAAGATCACATCTGTATGGTTCGATTGTGGAAAAAAAAATGTTTGAACAATCAATTTTAAGATGTTGGAGTTAATGCATGGATTGATCAGTTTATGACGGTCGACTTCGCGTTTATTGATTAATTCTAAAGACTCATTTTCAAGAAATTGTCTTCCATTTGAAGAGAAAGATTTGTTTTATTGGGATTTTTACATTTATAGGGAACCATCAGCGTAGATCAGATAGATGCCAATGAATTTAATGGTGAGTTTCAGCTAAATGGACCATGATGAGTCCATATATGGTTGTTGAAAAATTAAATATAAAACAGAGATAAGAGAAGCCAAAACACCCTCGCTTAGAATATCAGCCAAATGGCTTAATACAGCTTTGTATCGGTTGATATATTAATAAAGTAATAACAAAAATATTTTAATAATTTTTCAAATCCATATTGTCCGATATAATTTCGTGCCAGTCCATATTGGCTGAGGGGCACTAAAAATGAAATATGCAAATTGCACATGTAGGTCCATGTGGGCAACTGCCCACACGAGCCCACCAGCCGCTCTTCTTCCAAGCCTTGTGAGTCTTATGCACCTAAAGTGTAACTTATAAGCCTTACTAGCCAATGGGATTTCTCATGTGAAGAAAGTGAGCTAAGTCTTGTGAACACAACATAAATATGCTACGAATTATTCCATACTGTACTAAGATGTTCCCTAGGAATTGCCACCAGCACTAATTATGTTGCGCACTCTCCTTGCTTTTGACTGGATAGCAAGAAAATTCCACTACGAACACGACTCAGCTTTGCTACTCTTGGCAATCCAATGTAGGTGTAGACAAAGGATCTAGCCTCCTTTTTCATGAGACAAGAACATGTCATCATGTTCTAGATAAAGAAGGTGAGATCTTCAAAATCAAGCTAACCAAAACTTGTAGCGACGAATGATCTCTAAGATGTATCAATGGTGATATTTGAACAATCTTGTGAGCACGATTAAGTTCATGAACTTCAATGCTCAAAGCAGTAGAAATACGAGTACAATAATCGCCATCTTAGTCTAATTATCATGCTCATAATTCAAATTTCAAACTTACAAGGCTAAGTTTCCAATCTTCTCTAATGAATAGTTGAATTGGATTTCCTGACCTTCCAAAAGTTTTTTTATTTTGAATTTTATTTTAGATATTCAGCAGCATTGCATAGATTACCGTAGTTCTAACTTTTCAATTGCGATAGATATCATGATCCTTCTAACCCTATGGAACGAATATATATAGCTTCTAAGGTGCCCACAAAATATATCACTGTCCAACAGTTAACATATTTATTTAGGACTTCCATGAACATTGGGGCCAAAACAAGTTCTTAAGTTACCAACTTAGACCTTTCAAGAACCGCCGCTAATTATATGAATTTTCAGAAATATGAACCTTATTAATTCATGAAATTATATGAAACCCCCTTAGCATATTGAATATATCCATGTAATTTGTATGTCTAGCAATCCGTCACTCGGTCGGCCGTCTATGCCTACAAGATCATATTTTAA
Source organism: Nymphaea thermarum (assembly GCA_011799765.1). NCBI lineage: Eukaryota > Viridiplantae > Streptophyta > Magnoliopsida > Nymphaeales > Nymphaeaceae > Nymphaea > Nymphaea thermarum. Next base: position 127,725 of record JAANDH010000431.1, read on the forward strand.
ATTTTTCATACTAAAAATATTTAGAAAAAATTGAAGATTTAAATTACATTCTAGGAACTGGATTAATGGAGAAACCTGTCTCAGCGAGAGGGGGATGCAAGCGTATCGGATGTTACGGGTCGATAGGACCAAGGCGTATCGGGTGATCCGCTACTCTAAAGTCGGATGTGGAAGCGGACAATCGGATCCGTACGGTAACCCCGACCTGGAGTTCGTCGACCCCGTGGCTCCATTGCTTTAAGCTGCTGGTGGCGGCAGCGAGGAGCGAATGGGAGGCTTTTCCTTCGAGACGACAGCGAACCGCTCCCTTCTGCCTCTGAAAACCCTTTATCGTCTGAAGAAATATCGAGTTCTTCTTGTACCCTCCCAGGATCAAGAATGTGGAGAAGGAATCTACTGGCAAGGATAGCGATTTCGAGGGATTTGTGCGCCCGAGAGCCTGTTGTTCGTTCCCCATTTGTTGATCGATGGAAGAAGCCCTTTTCCACCTCCAGCAACGAGCAGGAAGCTGCCACCGAGGCGTTCGTGAGCAGTCCCACCAAAGGTACCTCCCTTCCCTTCCCCTGAAGTGTTTTCGGTTTCTCCTACTACATTGAATGAGCAAAAGTGTTACCATAAGGGCTTTGCTTACTGAAATAGAGAAAACAAGTTGGTGGTCGATTGCTTTCTTACATTCACAGGTTAAGGTTTTCTAATATTCATGTTCATATTCTCGATTGTTAGTTTTAGTTTTCCTTTTGCTTTCGCTTTTCTGTATTAATTTTGTTAGGTTGTTCAGGTTTGGTGTATGGAAGGCTCAACCAATTGGGGAAGAACACTCTGAAAACTGACATCATTCATGTCTTCGACGGATGCAATTTGACGCTTTCGGACATAAGATTTGATTACAATCGATCGTATAACCCGCTTGGCGCGTAAGGAATCTCTGGAAGTTCATTCGGATGCATCCTTCTAGTTCTTACTATTTGTTCCGTATTCGTTTCAATTTCCCACTTGGGTTTTTTCTCCTTGGTTTATTCGTGGAGATTCTCATAGGCATTGTTCTCATCACGCCATGGTTCAACGGGGAGTTGCACAAATATTGCTGCTTTTAGTTGTTTCTCAGGTTTGATTTGGGTAATGTGGTTGGTGGAAGTGGCAGAAATCTTGTTTTTAATGATAATATCTGCTATATGTGTCCATGATGAAAGCATTTTATGATATTGCAACGGTGCCCATTTTGCATAGCGGAGCTTCGATGTTCTTGATTGCAGAAAAACTAGGATATTTGGTGGGATGGAGAAGAAGTGTTTCCTTTACCTGTTTTCACGTGGTCATAATCTAATTATTGTCCATATAGGAGTTCTGGCTATGATGGCATTCCCCCCGGACTCTTTTTGTCTTGATCGTGATGATCATATATCACTTTCTTAAGTCTTCACGAGGACAGGGTCCATTCTAGACTATTGAGAAGCTAAAGGTCCTAACTGTTGTCCTTGCAGAGGCTACTTTTTTACTTTACTTTTTAAGGTTTCTCCTCCTCCTGTAATCTACTGTTTCTGGGGTAGTAGTGTGGCTTCATGTGATCTTTTTATTGAATTGGTGTACTTCTTTAATGTTTTAGATTTTTCCGTTCAAGAATGTTGATTGAACAGGTCATTTTATGGATAATCAGGGTATTGCAGTTTCCGTCTGTGGGGGATTTTGATGCAGCTGTAAGATTGTTAATTAGAAAAGGTCGATTGTACCGCTTGGAGAAGGTAAAAGCCTCTTCTTTTGATGGCCTTTTTTTTTTTGTATTTGTGAAAGTAAAATCACTGCATGTAACCACTAGCTTTTTTCTCCTTTTGTCCTTTCATCAGGCAGACCGGAGCCAGTGGGACCTTCTGAAGTCCTATGATGGAAAAACTGTAAGTGAAATCTCTACAGGATTCTTCTATTTCTCATTGTACAACTAGTTTTTATAATGTTATCCTTGTATCTTCTACACTCATTAACTTGTGCTGACCATGATAGAGTTTTCCTTTTACGTTTTTTACTGTACTTGGTGTAGCTTTAACATGGAAATTTGATTTCATTTTGGTGATTAAGAATTTATAACCCATGTGTTGAATGCCCAAATGAAACTCACTAATGAAAATGGAACTGAAAATCATAGTGAATGAAGATCCTCTTTGAACAACTCATTTCCTTAATTTCCTACATGTGATCAATTTATCAATTTGGAGACAAGTGATATTGGTTCAGCTTATAAATCCTAGAATCATTGCAAGATGAGACACAAGGACCTGGCTTTTCAACTTATATTCAATAAAACAGGGTTCATGACATTCAATGTTAAAACTTTAATTCATATTGAGATACTGCAAAGATCTACTAAAGTCTAAAACCGTTGTCACAAATGTTGGCATTATCTAGAAAACAACGGAAATTTGTAGGCAAAAAAAGAGAAAGTTTTTGGTGGGAAAATATCACTGAGATTTTGAAAATATTGCGCTAGTTTTCGAAATATTCTAAGAAATACTAATTACAATAATATTCTGATATTAACCCCTTTCCAAAGGGCCTTTTTTTGTACATAAGTATTGGTTTTCTATTTTTTTGTTTGTCTTAAATTTTTAAAAAATACTCTAAATGTTTATCAATATTTTTATAAGAAAACTACAAAAAACATAGAATTTTTTTATTAGCCTTTATATACTTATTCTTTTTTCTGAAATTGATGCTTTCCCGAGGAAAAAGATTTAGAAGCACCTCTAGAAGTACCTTTCCTATAAATACATTTGTAAGAACGATGAAAAGTATACAAGATATATTAAATATTCGTTATATGAGACATTAACATGCTTGCTGTTATGTAGGACGCCTGACATCTCCCCCTAAGACACAAATGTCAGTTTTGGGAATCTGTTCAACCTATCTTTTGGTGTTATAGTGTCAAAGACTCTTGTTGGGAGATGAAATACAAGGCACTCTGTGAACTACTGAGTCAAATCGAATCAGCTATAGCTTCCTTAGTGAGTCTAGTTGCATGTTTGGACTATCTTACATATTGGCAGAAAAGTTTCATAGAGAAATAGAATTTCTAGTTTCATAGAGAAATGGAATTTCTTAAACGTTAAAAGGCATGTTCTTTATCATAGATCTTTCAAGAAAACCATTTCAAAAGGTCTCGATCTTATCTTTTTCAGAACCGGGTATTATTTTGCACATCTTCTTGTAAATTGTGTGATATTTTTTGTCCTTACCCAATATGTTTGGTGATTCGCTTGAAAATTTCTTCCTGCTCAACATCATGTTGCTTTTTATCTCTCATCTCCTTACCCAATATGTTCGATGGGTTCCTTTGAAATTTGACTTTCGTGTTGCTTGCTTCTTCCAAAGCTTTTTCACATCACAAGTTGAAAAGTTGAATGAATTCCTGTTTCGCATTTCAGATTCTTTGGTAGTGCCTTGCACTGATTGCTTTTGTGTATCCGTATCAGGTTCTAATTCAAGGTGTTCCTCGCATCGCATCGTTTGATGATGTTGAGCGTTTTCTCTCCGGTTGCAATTTTGGATCCTCCAGCATCCAAATGTTTGTAAGGTCGGTCAAGTTGCATCCGACTTGACTCCTCGACATGGTCACATTACTTACTTCTTTACTTGAATATTTGTAGGCCTGGTTTTCCTGATCCAGTAAGGATGGCGCTTGTCCAGTTTCCAACACGATTGGAGGCAATGAACGCTTTTCGAACAAAGAATAGGAGCTTTTGCCTCAATAGCCCCATTTCAATGCGAGTTCTTCAATGACCAGAGTTGCCCGTTTGGTAGGACTAAGCCAGCTACTTGTTCAAACATGTTCACTTTTAGCATAAAGTGGACAATCACATTTCCTTGTGTGTTCTGTATGTCATCACATTTTTGTTGTTACGCTGTTTCAGCAAGCAAGACGTGACAATTTTAGGTCTACTCTTTGCACTTGAAACAAGTTTCTTGCATTCCTCAATTTCCCAAATCCGTCGTGGTTAAATGCACTCTGCACTACATTATAAAGCCCTGCAAAATTTCCATGTTTGTCGCAGAAGCCAGGCCATCACCTGCGTTTGTTAGGAGCTCTCAAGCTCTCTTGGATTTTAAGCTTCGGCTCTTCAATATGGCTAAGAAACATTCAGTACCCCATCTAAATGCATCTTTAGCTTGCCCTAATGGAGGGATGCGGAGAGGGCTCCACAGGTGTACAGATTATGATAAAAAAATTTGGATTCCTGATCGACCTATGATACTGATGCTGATCTTAATCAGTCCTCACATAACACCGACTGGTTTCTTGTCAAGCCCGAGCAAATTCCTTGAGGAAAGTTGTTAGGAAGTCCATTCAATTCAATCAGCGGATTTAGCAGGTCTGGACATGTTCTAACAACATTTAGGTGATGCGAAGCCATTGAGAACAGAACATGTATACTTGACTTGACTGCCACCGCATTTGAAATGCCTCCGTATGACGGTTGTATCCGTTTTAGTTAGAAGTTCATTCATAAACAACTTATTAAAAAGAGAAAGAAAAGTAACTTAGAATCGATGATCTCCACGAGGACTCCTCTCAGCCTACTATGGCAGACTATCACTAGGAATTCTCCAATTTACAGTCTTACTATGTCCTTTTTCCTATTAGTCTTATGGGAAGATATTTTGACTTCTGCACTGCCTGTTTTTCCAACAATTGTCATACAATGCTTTCGGTTTCTGGACATAGCTAAGATAAATAATGTGAAAATGGCTGAATGAGTGGACGGCCGGAAGCAAACACCAGAGTGTGAAAAGATATAGAGAACATTTAATTTCTGAAACTTACTTGAAGATACATTTGTGGCTTATAACTGTGGTACTTCTTGTTGCCAAAATCATTTAATTCACACAAGACCATGAAAGCAAACAAATGTGGTGGCATGATTTTTGGAGGAGACAGAAGAACAGGGGAGGCCAGTCTCCAGAGTTAAGCAGCCATAATCGCAGTGGAGGTTTTACCAGCCACTTTACGAGGCTGCGTCAATGCTGTAAAGATTGTTTTTCACATCTGAAACCTTAAAAAACGGCCTGCAACGCCCATAGATGCAAGTCTATACCAAGTGATCTTCTATTTTTCTGTTTACCAATTAACAAATACTCTAAATTTTTAATAAAATAAGAAATTTATTTTACTAACCCATGTATCAGCAAGCATCACTGTGGTCTGCAGCCACGTGGTGGTCTATGCGCAGCGCATTCTGATGACATTGGGCTATGTCACCCTGAACGTGTTTAGAACTCGGAACGAACCCACAAAAGCAGGTGTCCTTAAGACGCAAAACTTGAGGTTTCTGAAAGCGCCGACTGAGCGACGAATCTTTCTGAGTTTCTTGTCAAGAAGGTGATGCCTCGATGCCGTCCAATGCCAGAGCTTCACCATTCAGCACCATGTTCCAACTCACGAGAAATGGTTTCCCTTTCTCTCTTGCTGCATCCTTGCACAGGTCGAGATGCCGGAACTTTCACCATTGAGCACCATGTCTCACCGTAAAGAGTTGGTTCCCTCTCTCTCATCGAGTACGATCCGGGTGGTTTCTTTTTCTCTCTGTTACTGCTAAATCAGCCTTTAGTAAGCAAAAGTGTGACAAAGTAACCGAGGGGAACCTCTCATCTCAGCATCACAGCACAATCTTTGGAAAAGGTGTATCTTATCCTCCAGCAAGAACAATTAGACAAAGCATATATCTCTCATTAAGGGATAATACAAGTTGCTCGCTTTTGCCGTTGTGGAGGCTACTTTCTAATGTTCCGAAACAGCGGTTCATCTTTTGCTTAACCTTTTTCTTTTCTTCAGTTGATTCCCATTGCCTTGCACATGCATCCGTCTAAAGGATCTTAACCAGCGGTTAACTGTCTATAAACAATGTACAAACGTGCTTCAGTCTGGTGGGATCGAAAGTGGAGGCTTCATCCATGGCTCCCACCATCAGGTTAGGATTGATCTAAACCAACCGAGGCACAACCAAGTGCAATCACCCCAACAGGCGGAGCACTACCAGGAGCTTCTAAGGTTATTTCCTTGTTCTTTGTTCTGCTCCTTTTGTTATGTATTCTCTCGTTTCTGTTCCTCACAATCATTATTGAGCTTGGCCTGAGCTCACAAGCACTACCATCCAAGTATCCAACAATCGACAAAACCGTCATCTGAATTAGAGTTCGGAAGGATGGACAATTGAAGTTGTATTTGGACGCTAAAAACGTCAATCAACAAACATCTGTTATTGATTGAGATAGATGTTCTTGCTCTTGTCAATCTTTGTTCTTGACTTGGAACGGCCACAAAGAAAAGAACTAGAAACAGAATAAGAGGAAAACAGCAGTAAAATCTTATAAAAACTCTGTCCTTGACTGGTGTTGGTACATTATATGTTACTTGAGTCTTGCCTGTGTTGCAGACTAGCTGTTCCTACCCTATCGAAATCGAAATCACTTGTGCAACATGGGCAGGAACAACAACTGATGTGGTAGCGAGATTCGGAGACGACGGTGAAAATGTGGTTGTTGCGAGGCGCCTGAGAAATCGAAAGGTTATATATGATCCGGAAGGTGGAGCAGGGAGGCAGGGCCGCCAGTACAAACGATTTGGTAAGTGGGTGGTGGAAGCGTTTGATGTCTGTGGGCCGTGCGTGAAGCCGTGAACACGAAAGTGTGCTCGCTCTACTTGAAGGGGATGGGCAAAGGTGTTCCGCCGGCAGTCTAATGGCAATACCACCCTCGCATCCTTCACCTTCTACTTCAGGACCTTCCTGCCTACAACTGTCTAGTATAGGTTTGGTCATTCCTGCTCCCCTAGAAGTATAATTCTTTCCCAAATGAGGTTTCACCAGAGAAGTTTTGATGGGAGTACAGATTTTCCGTTGCTGTTCACTATGTAAAGCTACGTTGGAGTTAAAAGATGGCATTGCCACCTTCGCCTCTATGCACAAATCCAAACTCTCTCTCTCTCTCATATTGTTACTGTGAACTGAAAATCTGTTAGGTGGATTTCTTATGGTGATATAAAGGGAAAAGAATGCTGGATTCCCTGGCTATCGTAGGAAACCATGGATAGTTGGAAACACAAGGAAGCTTTAGATGATGAATAGCCTGAGACGCTCTCTTTTTCACCCCACAGAGTGCTTCTAAAAATTCAAATTTAAAATCATTTGTCCATGTCGAATTATATGTACGATTTCAAAAAATCTTTTTCAAAGTTTCCATCAATGGTCATTCATGCAGTCACAGTTTGATAGGATTTGAGAAAATTCAAGTATATCCCATGAGAGTTGTGCAATACATGTTGCACCAGGCCTAATCTACTTTACATTGAAGAATAACCTGAACTATACAAGCTTGTCCATATCAGATCCTTGCTCCAAAGCATCAAATGGGTTAGGGGTGCACTCGGACTTAGTATCATCTATATAAGTTGCAACAACTCTCATCCGTTTTATTTCTTCTGGTTTAGTAGTCAGCGTTTCCATTATAAGCCCGTGAATGTGAATTCGTTAGCTATACGTCAGGAGTTGCACCCATGAACCTCATTCATTTCCAGAAAAACTGAATTTTCATTATGTTGAACTTCTGATAAAAAATGGTAAAAATCATAATGATGTAAAGAAATTTTCGTAATTTTATGGATGTAAAGAATTCCTTTCTTCAACCAACCATGGGAAGAAAGCGTTAACTTTCACAAGAAATAAAGACTCATATGGCAAATCTCGACAAGGTTACTGCTGAACGGCATACTCTTGCAGACATGGACCGTAGCCACGGACTTTGAGCTGATGCAACTGCCACTGCCAAAAGAAAAATCTTTCACAACCTTCTATGAAATTCTCTTTTGTTTTGAATCTGGTATGCTTTCTGTGAAGTTTTCCAAAAATATTTAGCTGGCAAGAGCCAACTCCGATCGCTAGACTTGGATCTCATTGAAGGAATCCCCTGAAAGCTGATATGAATTTTGGGCCTAGAAGCAGAAAAAATGCCATAAAGCTGCCAAACAAAATATTGAGTGCAGATCTGAAAACGTCGGGATCATTCTGTTGAGCTGCAATCTTGGGGCTGTACATCGGTTTCGACAAAGGAAGCGCCTCTATAGCAGCATCTGCTAAATCAGATATGAACTCAGGCTTGCACCCTAAAGCAGGCACCCGTCTCCAATTCTTTATGCCAGATTCCAGAGCGAGTTCCTTATACTCCATATCCATCTCTTCCAGAGTTTCAATGTGCTCACTCACAAAGCTGGCATCAAGAGAAAATGCATTACATGATGCATCTAAAAAACCTCTAAATGTGTCTCAAATAATTTTTCAGATGAGAAACAAGATCAGGTAATCAACTGCCAACCCTGTTGATGTTGGCAAAGCCCATGTCATGTGTATAAGAGAGGTAGAGGGAGAGACAGACAGGAAATACCTGACAGGAACAACTAAGAGGCTCTTCACACCTTTCTGACCAAGCTCAACGATCACTTTGTCTGTATATGGTTTCAACCATTCCACAGGCCCAACTCGACTCTGGAAATATTGTAGCAGTGAGGTGAAACAACTACAATATACATACATTATATACATGCATACAGACAGAGACAAAGGCATGTGCACATACATGCACACGCAGAGGAACTCTAGCATCTAAATAGCCAAAATATGCTCCACAGAGATACCATAACATTATCCCATGGATAAAGATATAAAAATTTCCTTCCAATCTTCATACTCAAATGGCATAATATCATAAAAATATCTGCCACTTTTTCTTGTCCTTATATTTCTTATGTATATTTCATCATGTTTTAAAAGCAACTGATCTGCTCGACAAATGAGGAAACAAATAACACACATCACAGTATTTCAATGGCAGAGCAATCCACTCTAGAAAATAATTACTTGCAATCTGATAATCAAACATGATCTAGCTGCAGTAACTACCTGATAGGCAAGAGTATGGTCATTCTTAATCCTTCTAGATCTGAGTTCGTTCATAATTAAACCAATACACTCCTCCATCTGTTCCTTGTATGGATCTCCTGCATCTTCAACATAGCTAACAGGGACTCCATGTGCACTGAAAAAAATCATGGCCTGCACCATAGTAGAGCAAAATAAGCCACTGACAATATTAGCTCCAACAGGAGAAACTTCTGAGTTCAAGAATAAACAAGGTTTCACAGTTGCACCATTTTTCTTTCCAGGGTACCAAACCAAATTGAAGACCGCATATTAGGTTGCAAAAAGATGGTTCCAATAAAAAAGCTAAGCATAACAATGTAATTGTCAGAAATCCTTGAAATGCTTGGATATTTCAATCAGAGTCCAAAACTAATAATGACCCGTCCAAGAGTGTTCTGTCACAGATAGTAGGTAATTGTTGACTTTCAACAAAAGATAGAAACACAACTATGTTTGCTGAAGTAACCCTCAAGGAAAAAACAGACACTTTGGGCACCCTCACTTGCGTACCTCTTCAGGGTTTGCAAATGCTTGCAGCTCCTTCTCTATTAAGCTTGCCATTGAATTAACATATCCTTCCCGTTGATACCATGATTCTATAATAGAGACAGGTAATGTGGCTAGATATTCATCTTCCCTGTAGCAGAAGGGCACATGTTATGTTAAACTGCTAAGACACAGAAGTTGAAAAAGAGAATTTACATCATAAAATGTAAGATAAATAATATCCTGGTGATGGAAATTTTAGTTCTTGGCTTGCTCTTCACCTGAACATAGTTTGGAGTACACGAATGCTTGAACCACTTGTGGAGATTGAAAACTGAGGATAAAGGGGTAAAACAACAAGCTTCGTAATTCTGTCCCTCTTTATCTGCCATATTAAAATAAGTTACTTAGTGTGACTACGAATAACAAGGAAATTGACAGATATTACATAAGATAAACTCTTGCAACTAGTATCCCTCATCAAAACATTTCCATGAAATCTGCCCATAAGGTTGATCCTTTGCGAGAAGGATGCATATTAGATATTTGGGGTACAGAATAATACACATTGCCTAATTTCTAACAATCTATAACACAATTAGGTAGAAGGGTGTTACAACCCAAAGAATATAAAAGAAGAGACAATGTTCAAGCACTAAAGCTCAAGTATAAACAAAACCTAGCAGCACAGTCAAAATGATAGAGAAAGGACTATTTGTGCAACTTCAGTAAAAGTGAAGCAAAATCCAGAGTAGGCCTTAGTCATTTGCTAACCTACTGACCTGCACAGTAACCTATGTCACACAGGCGTGTTGCCAATGCAGGGTGTGTGTGTGTGTAGTCCATAAACAACAAAAACTAACAATTAATTTGCATGATTCTATCAACGATTTAACAAAAAAGAAAAACAATTTGTCAGTTGATGCTCGCACACCCACATCCAACTTGGACACAACTTGGGGGTGGACTACTTTCAAGAATGACTTAGATAGATACTGAGAGAAGGAGGTTTGCGGAGATGCAAAAGGCAATCACCAAGTATCAAATCGTCGACTTTCCCATGCCTTACATCATACACATCAGTGCATCCATCCCGAATAAGTGGATTGACTACTATGTCGTTGAAATATTAATTCTAAATTATTCCACCTTTGTGCATGCTCATGTCATCTATAGTGACTCAAAGAGGCCGTACGCAGAAGATCAATAAGAGAGAGTTCAGAAAAAAACTGGAAAACAGCTTACCTGTTTGACTGCATCTTCAGTAAATGGATGCCAATAGCGCATGCCAACATACACTTTTGCATGAACTCTTTTAGCCTCTAGAGCATTTTTAAGAGCATGTGCCTAACAAAATGAAGTCCATAAAAGGTGTCAAATACAGTCTCTACAACTGAAAACGAGGTAAAAGCCAATTTGAAATAAAACAAAAAGCATGTTGTGTCAGCAGTTCCTGAATTTAGGCAGTCAATGTGCACGTTTTTAGTGTTCCAGATAGCTGGGAGGCACCTTACATTGTACGTCACCATGTACAAACCGTACAAAATACTAACCTGCTCATCAGTTATCTGCCGCAATGGTGAGCCACCACCAATAGAAGCATAACCTTCTTTGCTTTTTGGCGCCCTAAGAAATGATATTAACTGAGCTAAAGGTCGTTGAAGAAACTGAAAAAGCCGTGGAAGTCTTATTATATCCTGCAATTTAACGCCAAAAAGTCAACAATCGGTCCCAGATCCAAAGGAAAAGTGAAAGCATATATGTCAATAACAAATTCTGATGGAAAATTTAAGAACTGATGCCTACGACTTGCTCTATGAAACAATACACCAGAATTCTTGTTTCATGCTTTATTGACATCATGCTGGCTTTTTCACATCCATAATTACTGTAGGAGGTTATAATACGTATAAGAAGAATATGTATTATGAAACATCCAGGCATTAAAGCAACAGATGAAGACAAGGACAAGCATATGTATACTACTTTGTAAATGTAAAAATGCAAAATATTTGAGTGTCGAGTTTGTTTCAAACAGGGACTGACTTATGAATGGTTTACATACCGGGTCAGCAAACAAGTTGAATAAAAATGGTTGAACATCATCAAGTGTTTCTGGCCCTCCAAGGTTTAACAACAAGATCCCAATCCTCTCTTCAGCAGCTTGTGAGTAAACTTCTGAGGTGGTACCATCCAGGGTACACACCCCTGCAGAGCAAAAGGTTTGGCCAACTAGCTTTCTCCTTTGGACAGGTCTGAGGGGATATAGACCTCCAGAAAACTCATTTTGATTGGTTAAATCATATGAAAGCCTGCAGTCTATTCTCTCGCTGCTACTTGGAACAGCAATTCTGTCAGAGAAGCATGACACACGTGCAGTGGACCTGAAAGTTAAACAGATAATACATCATTGTAAGGGATTTAGACGGAGAAGAAAGTTTAAGGATGGTTAGATTTTAAGTGTCGGCAACTTTTTCACCCAAAAGTAAAACAGCATCCAGAAGAAATTGCTATATGTACGTATCTGATCAGGCGACACATAAAATTCTCTAGGAAGCATATGTGGACATATATGAGTGATAAACGATAAGAAGCAACCTAGCAGAAACATTTTTTAGCCTCTCTCTCTCTCTCTCCCCCCGAAAGTACATGTGCGCACACCCATGATTAGCATTTAGCACGTCCAAAGATGAGAGAATTGGCCCTAGGTAATATCAAGGTCCAAAAAACTTTGACAACAAAACCTAGCTTATTTCTCACTAAGTTAGATATCTGAGACCAGTTTCAGAAAAGTTGACAATCTGTGCATGTCTAATGCTCCTCATTGATACAGAATAAGATGGTGACCATAACTAAAAAAAGAATCAATGAACACGATTACAGCAGCAATTTTAACTCAAAGCAACCAAATGATGATCCCCCTGGATCACCCACTGAACAGGACATTCAAAACCATGACCACTAAACGAACGTAGTGTTGGCAGTTGGAAGGCAGTATTAAGTTATCCCTCTTGTTCTTCATCATAACATGAGCATGTGATGTTTGGTACATACCATTCTCATAGGGCATCGCAATTGCTTATAAATAATTTCCAAGAAAGGAAAATCAGCATGCCAAACGAAATGGTCCAGAAAAGATTACCTTTCAGAAATAAGACTCGCCGCAGGAACGTGTACTTTCAAATTTGAAACACCAGCAGCAAGAGAGCCCATACTGTCCGTATTCAGAGCAAGAAAATAAAGCCTGCAGTAATTTTGTTGAAGGAATCAATCAAAAGAGTTAGCTGATGCGGATAATTGGAATCAAATGTTGCTGATGACCATAACCCCCAGAACGGATCAACAATAAACTCAATAACACAAATTTCCCTTGCGAGAGTTTGAGAAATCATGGCAGAAGACCCCATTCTTAACGCCAAAAAAAATGGACTCCACTATCAAAGAGACGATGAAAAAACCTTGGCCAAAAGTAGGCTACGATAAAAAATAAAATGGGTATGCAACACAATAACCGACCTTTCTAATAAAGAAATCGGATAACAAAGAACTGATATGCAAAATCTTCACGCGATCAACAACGTAAAACGTGATTTCGATTTGATCGCTCGCACCTCCCCAAATATTATAATAAAGAAAAAGAAAATCTTTCCTCTCCCCAACTATATTCAGAATAAAAAACAGAAAAGACGTCGAGAATTGAGAATACAAAGATCAAAAAGAAACGACCGCAGAAGTTCCGATTCAGACACTTAAAAACGATTGATCAGTCAAAAGAAGTATCAAAATCCACAAGTGCCAAGTCTGATAGAAACCAACCTTCTACAATCTTCACAGAGAGAGAGGGCGAGAGCCTTGAGGAATGGGAACTGCCACCAGGGATTGAAGAAGAGGAGAGAAGGAAAGGGTTGGTCGTGCTCCTTGAAATGGAAGTTTGGGGGAAAACTTTATGCGCGATTTCTCCAAGTTGTTGTCACCCCCGAATCAAAAGAGGAAAGAACTCAGCAACTCAACAACAATCAGGGAGAGAGGGGGCGATCTAGTCAAAGGCGTGGGGAAGGGGGGAGGGAGAGAAGATGCAAACGTGTGAAGAAGTCAACATTTGTGCATCCACCTAACCCGAACTTTCCTTCCATCTATTCCCGGAGAAACGTAATTACTAAAATACCCTCCCCGGGTCGAACTTCGGTGTTAAGCCACTGGCTCACTGAGTGCCACGTCGGTATAAAGCTCGCTGGTATAAAGTCAACACAACAACCACTCCGACGCAACAGGCGGCTGGTCAAACAAAGCAGTCAGAACACCTGTTGGTGATTTCCGATTGAACGCAAAAATTAAGCACCCTGATCCACTTCATGCCACGTGGATAACATAGGAGCCCACCGCCAAGCCGCTTTCTGTTATTTAACCTATTTTTATTTGGACTTTAGATTATGTTGAAATGAAGGGGAAAGAATTAAGAAAGTGGTTGGAGAAGAATGGATAAAGAAAACCATAAAAAGTATATAAAGAAATATGGGTATCTCCAATTTCTTCAAAGATTGGGAGGGAGAGAGAAATATATTTTTGAAAATTATAAATTTGCTCTTCCAATTTCTTCATTTCTCATATGGTATTATTTTCTTTCTCTCCATCATCAGAATGGGGACATAAACGGCATTAATCAACGGCTGTCTGCCAATGAATTGAAGTCAAGACACCAAGCACATCAAAATTAATAAAAAAACATTATTTTAGGTCATAGCCACAAATATCATTAATGGGTTTTAAACAGCTAATTTTTTCTATGATATCTTTTTTGTAAAGTTCAAAATATCTGAAGAAAAAAAAAAGAAGAGATCCTCAAATTAGGAAAAAGTAACAAACAAAACTATGATGGAAATGAAGATAAATAGTTTAACTTAAGTTTTAAGCTTTAAATAAAAAATTAATATAAAAATAACAAGAAAAAACATGATAACAAGGGGAAAATTGCAGGTTGGTTCGTTTTCATTGTTTTTTAACGGTTTTTGTCGGGTCTTTTTTTTTTAAAAGTGTTCTTTTTTTGTTGCTAGACCAATAGGGGCACTCTGATTAGGTGAAAAACAAGTTTTTAATGGTTTTAAAAGCAATGAAGAAATAATGTATTAGGTATGTTCACAACCACCCTTCTACCGAATCACGTGAAGATGATAGGTATGAAAATAATCATCCATCAACTTAGGTAAGGGAAATCAATGCATGGCCTTTACCTGTTTTGTTCAGGCCTCATCTTAAAGGGCATGATAGATCACAACCTTATTCTAATTTGAGTCTGTGGATGTTGAGTTCCATGGAAACTGAAAAGTGACAGCGCAACTACTATGCTTTTTCAGTTATACGTTTGCAATGTATATCCTATAAGAAAAATGTTTCGCAAAAAGAAAAAGATGTATCATATAAGTTTTATATGTCCCTCAAGAGGTGGAAAGCAGGACTTAAATTTGCTTGTGGAAAATTCGATTTTTTGTGTTAAACTAATTTGATATGAATCGTGCTTTGTGGTAAAAATAACGAAAAAGAAAGAATAACATAAAAGGAAAAGAGGCAGTGGCGCAGTGCCCTCCCCCCAATTAATTAAAAAAAAAACTAATTGCTTACATATGCAACTTTTAAAGGTCGGGTCCGAAGCCAGGATTTTTTGGTTGAGCAGCATTTGAACCCGTGAAGATCTGGTGTCGACACAACATATCATTGGAACTGAATAGAGGGTAACTTGCAATGAAATTTATGAGACTGCCCACACCGGCCCACACGTAGCTCTGCTACCGAGTCTCGGCGTGGCTCGGGTTGCAACCGGTAACTCTTCAATAATATTTGCAATCTCCAAAGTTTTTGTCTTTACAGCTAACTTCACTTGGTCATATGGATCAGGTTCCATCCAACTCTATGTACAGCCTTTATTTTGGATTCTTTTGGGTCGGCCCGCTTTATTATTATGCACTTGGATGAAACTGGGTTAAATTTAGGACACCTTTGATTAAGGGTGGGCTTCGGGCTGGGCCGCCAGTGAGTACCGGCCCTGTACGGGCCTGGTTCCAAGTTTGAAAAACCTATGCGTCCCATAACCTTTTAGAAATATTTTTATTATTAATTATATATTTTTTATTCAAAAAGATGAGTTTATATTTTAAAAATATTTTTTTATTATGACTACACCGGGCCCAAACTTGGGTTTCGGTTATCGAGGCCGGGCCCGAGTTTCGACATCGAGCCGGCCCGAACCCAATTCTTACCAGGCTGGGCCCCTCCCTTACCTTTGATCATGAGTCACTAAGAGGTTTAGCAATATTGCCAATGGAATATTGGATTTTGCATTGGATATTTGACCCAATCGGATGGCCTTCGTTCAGATATGATACGTGCAATAACATTTATTTGCTTATTATTAGGGGTGTTAATATACTTAGATTTAAATTGGATATCTGGCCAAACCATTCAAAAAAAAATTCGGATATGGAAAGCATTTTATATTTGATTAAGAAATCAGATCATATTCAGATTTAAGAAATGACATGCAACTAGATTTGAATGCAGATTGGATTGGAGTTAGTTTTAAATAACTAGCCTAGAATCAATCTCTTACATTTTGAAAGTCGACAAGATTTGGTTCAAAATTCGTATTTGAATTCATATGTGAATATAAAATCCAGATTCAAATCAGATTTAAACTGTAGAATCGGATTTCATATTCAAATTCAGATATCAGATATGATTTTTCTTTGTTTGTATTTAAATATCTGAAAAATAAGATATGGTTAAACACATCGATCCCAACGACTTGTTCTATTTGAACTGGATGAAACCTTTACAATTAATTCAATTCTTTCAGTTTGGGAAAGAGTATCTGACCACTGACCAGCCATTTCGGCTACTCTGATCCTTAGATATGAATTTAATTGTTGAAAATTTACAAAGTACCACCTAACAAATACACAATTAACGAACAACCGTCTAATTAACGTTTGAACTACAAGAAAAAAAAACCCCTAGTTATTTTCATATAATTCTCAAACAGCCGTAGAATGCAGACATACACTTTCTATAATGGAAAAAAACCAAATAAACATAAATATTCAAAAAGCCGTTAGACCCACTAAGATTAATCCACATAAAACGGTTGCTTTATTCCAGGCCGGGAAGAAAGAAAACTTCAGAGAAAAGGAAAGCATATATCTCATTTTCATTTTTGGAGAACCGCTAATGCTGTGTCCTGATTCCTTGCAGTAATGAAATCTCTACTAAGGTTCTTGATGCATGTGTCATTATGAAGGAGCGGTAGAGAACGTTCCCTTTTCTCTGGATTTGAGCATGAAGGGCTGCTGCTGCTAATGGGCTCTTTCATTTCTCTATGCTTCTACTTCTTCTTTTGAATTTCTCCCCCTTGCTTTAAATGACGGCTGATTCTTTCCTTTGGAATTCGAAACCCAGACCTTTTCTCATCGAATCTCCTGCTTTTTCCTCTACCCAATATCTTCCAGAGGAAGGAAGACAAGATCTCCCCAACAAATATGGATATAAATTGCCATTGCCTCAATGGGAAGAGGAAATATGCAGGAGAGGGATTAGCAAGGAAGATAATTGCTGGGCGATGGAGAAGGTGATGCTACTTGTCACCCTCGGATTGCTGGTGGCACTGGGTGCATCCATTGCTGCGGGAGAAAAGGTGAGAGATGCCAGGTGCACAACTAATCGTTTATTAAACGAGTTGAGTTCGAGTCAAAACATATAAATTATTTTCCATAATGAGTTGAGTTCGAGCCAAGTTTTTCAGCTCAGCCCGTTTAGGCTCGATCGAGCTCGTTTAATACATTTCATTTTCACAATATAGACTCAATGAGTCTTTCAGTCTATCGAGTGTCTTTTTTGCCTTTCCAAAGATCAGTGAACTCATTTCAAATCGACTTGCCTCAAACTTGGCTCGAACTCTGCCACATCTGTGAGACTGTTCAAACTCAAAGTAGATGGCTCTTATGAAAAGAGAGATATATATTAAAATTCTTTTATATGAACTTCTCATTTAAGGTTAAATTTTCCCTTCTCCAAACAGGCCAACTGCACGTACGCCATTGAAATCGAGACTACATGCACGCACGGCGCGGGCACAACCGACCCCGTGAGCCTGAGGTTCGGCGATTCAAACGGGACAGACGTCCTGGTTCGCCATCTCAACCCCAGCCTGGTCAAGAGGGTGGATCGGGCTGCGATCCAGGTGCTGGACGACCGGCCCAGGCAGCCCTTCCACGAGTGCGGCCTGGATGTGTTCCAAACAGTCGGACCCTGTGTCCTGTCACCCGTCTGTTATTTGTACGTCAAGCAACTGGGAGCGGACCCATGGAGACCCGGCTATGCACATGTGCGAGTGCTGGACAACCCTTCTCTCTCCTCCTCACGCCTCTTCTATCGCACGTACCTCCCGCGGAACGTGTGGAACGGACAGGACGTCTGTGACAAGGTGGTCACCTCCTTCGGCATCAAGCACGTTAGGAAGGTTTTCTCCAAGTCCGGCAGAATTCACACATAGAATATATATATATATATATATATATATATATATATATATATATATATATATATATATATATATATATATATATATATATATATATATATATATATATATATATATATATATATATATATATATAAAGATTAATTCATTTGAGTATATGATGTAATGACTGGCTCATGAACTTGGTATTCAGTAAAGGTCGGTGGATTCATTAATTGCTGGAGGCTCCTGCAGTTAATTCCCACTCGTGTCCAGAACAAGCTTTATTTTAACAGCCTTCTCGTCCTCCATTGGCCATCAAGGATCAAATTACCTCCAAATAAATGATCAAACATGGAGAATGTGAACGGCTCGTTCTGGTCAGGCTGGAGCGCGCAGCGAGGTTAACTCAGCTTTGGAAATCAAACACGGACGGGCTGATCAGATCAAGCGTCGGCCTGGTGAGGGAAAGAGGCGTAGGGTATGTCGTGGTCTGCGGTTGACGGAACGACTTGACGTTGCCAAGAACAGGACCGACCCATCGAATCACCAACTGACGCTAATAACAACTGGACAAAAGAGAACGGTACGAAAAACTTTGGTAGCCGGGAGGATTCGATCCCGACTCCCACACGCTGAGTTACGTGACGTGCTTTTAGGAACACCCAAAAAAGCAAAAAGGAGACTTGGTTAATCGATGCCTCGCTTGGCCCGCCGTCCGCCGCCGGGTTGTCCGGCCATCTCGCCAGGATCTGCTGCGCCAGCTGCACCATGCAGAACTATATATATATATATATATATATATATATATGTGTAATATGGTGGTTGATTTTATCTTGGAAAATTTCATGCATGTAGCAGGACAGAGAGCAGAAATAAATTTGGAACTCTTTCAAAGGCCATGCAACCAACAGGAGAATTTCGAAACCCAACAACGACCAATCTTTCTGTCTTCCTATGAAGATATCGTCACACCTAGAAAAGACCTACTGGCCGAGCTTCGGCCTCGACCTCTATAAGCACCAATTGAATGTACCACTATGCGGCTACATCTGACACACATACCCGTGAAATATAGAGACTACTGCCTTCTTGTACTCGACATACAAAATTGAATAGTGAGAAGAAAAAATTGACGAGATTTTGCAGAGAGGGCAGTGGAAAGAGCGAGTGGTCTGTTAATCATGGGAAAAGCAAACGGCATACAAAAGCGCGATAGATGACAAGAAGAACGACGTGATAATAACTATGGAGATTATTTAGTCCGTAGTTTTGGAACATGAGCACGCCGTGGGGTTGGTGGTGGTGCTGGTGGCGGCTGCAGCGGCGGTGCCTGCGGTCTTCTCTTCCTTCAAACCGGTGCTGGTGACGGGGAAGAGGTCTAGGGTCCGCAATGGCCGGCAGTAACTAGCAGGGTCCAGCTCCAAGATCACCCACTCGTGCTTTAGTCCAGTACCATCGACGGTCGCCGGCCTCCTCATCTCTGGACGGCCGGCGTTATCTACCTTGCAGCCGAAATTCATTACTGATCTGCTCGCTCCCTGAATGACCAGGCGTAATCATAGTATCATAACCGAGAGAGAGAGAGAGAGAGAGAGGGGGGGGGGGGTGAACAAACCTGAATATGGTTGGGAAAGAAATGCTGGTTTTGTTTCATGTGATCAAAATTGGCAGCAGCTCTATCGTTTTGAAAATGACGGTGGAGGTGCATTGTCATCTTCCTTCTGAGTTTTTGTCTTTCCCGAGCCTTGTGGTTCTGAAACCAGTAGAACACGTTCTTGCCCTCAATCTTTCCATAGAAGGAGAGGTAAGCAGTGATCTGCTGGATCTGTAACGCATTTGGGGTGCGTATTCCTCCTCTGTACATGTCTTCAAGGATCATGAGTTGTTCTGATGTGGGGCACCACCTGGTAGAGAAAGCCTGAGGCATCTCTCTCTCTCTATAAGACACTTCTTCGGCTCAGCAGAAGCTTAACTGAAAGCCAATGGAGAAAGAGGAAACGAATTGCTTACGGGTGGATGGGGAATGGGAGACAAGGAGACAGAAAGGAAACTGTTCCACAAGAATGGAGAATGGGGAGGTATAAAAAAAAGGAAAGACCGTAGATCTCCCTTTGTTGTGGCAGGCATTCATTAAATGTTGGCTCAGGCAGTGGTTTTAGATCTGCTGAGTCCGATCCAGCAGCAGGAACATGGAAAAATTTGGAAAGAGAAATTAATAGTTCTCACGTACATATGAGAGAGAGTGAGAGGAGGGCCTCCCCTCGTGAGATCTTGTCCGGAAAGCATAATGATAACCTCTTGATTGAGTAGCTGTGGTTGCTTGCTTGCTTGGCCAAACTGACCTCTCCTCTCCTTAAGATGATATCGTCACCACCCTCAATTATTTACTACTCAAATACCTATACATATATATATATATATATATATATATGAACATTAAAACATTTAGTTTCAATGAAACTTTAATATTTAGTCACTCTGTAACATGCAGATAGCATAAAACTTCCCTCTATCTATCAATCTATACATGTAAAAGAGAGAGAGAGACGTTTTCTAGAGCCTATTTGAACATATACACAGAGATGTAGAGAGAGAGATTAAAGAAACTTTGAATGTAAAAGCAGGTAGCAGATCTTTAAACATATAGAATGAGTACGAGCATCGCGGAAATGCCGACTTGCGAAAATTAAGTCGGCGATTGACAAGCAGAAAAATTCCGTTGTTCAAGTCATTAGCATTCCAGCACACCAGCATGATTTTCAACTTCTGCATGTTTTAAGAGAAAAAAAGATTTTAAATTTAGATGAAAGGAAGAGTTAGGAAATGACAAAAATCTCCCTTTGTTGCTGGAAAAGAGACCAGCATCTCCTTTTCAGAGTGATCTGATTTGATAGGCGTCATTGGTTTTGTCTATGAATAGTCAAATAGTAGTTCTTTGACTTCTCTCCTCAATTTTATGTTTTTATGCATCAGAATAAAAGATTTTTATTTAAAAATAAAGAACTTTCAAAAGATTGGTGTGGGCAACTGCCTACACTAGTCACAATGTGGGGAGGCCACTGTAAGAACTGATATAGGTAAGATATGCTTCATTTATATATTGGTATCTCATTATTTTTTAGTGCCCTTTAAAGTTTAAAATTTACAGTGTTTGCGCCTAACCTGGAGAGACAAACTATATACAAGAGATGCATGAGCCGAGGCAAGAAGGAAACGTCTGTCCACTTGAAAATTTTGAGTCATACTTTCACTGTTACTGTAAAAAATTTTGCAATTTAGGAGCTGCTGCCACTTCGTCGAAGATGGTATTTAACAACCAAGCTTTTGCAACACAGATCGAAGCCAAACAAACATTCAGCAGGGGCCGAGGTCCATGTCATGCTGCTAACATGGAAACTGATGCTCTTAACTCTAAGGGGTATTTTGGTAATTTACAATATATATATATATATATATATATATATATATATATATATATATATATATATATATATATATATATATATATATATATATATATATATATATATATATATATATATATATATATATATATATATATGTCTCCTCCCTTGTTGGGGCCATATATAATATATAACCTACCTAGCATGCATTGTAAAATAGGATGTAGTTAGATTGTGACTTAAGCGCCTAAACTTGTTCAATCTCAATCATCATCATACTGGATTGACAAGCAAAGCTTTGCATTATGAGCGCCGCATTGGTAAGTTGCCGCATAAGTTGCCATACCAAAAGCCAATTTCATAATACAGTAAAAACATAAAAATCACTAGGTCTAGCAGCTGTAGAAACTTTTCACTGAGGAACATTAATGCTTAATAACTCAAATGTAAACCCTTCAAACATATAATGATATGTAAAAACTAATTCTTAATGAGTCTGTGCGGCCAACTGCCCTCATTAGCTCACATGCGGCTTTTTTTTGTTCCATAAGTTGCCATACCAAAAACCAACTTTAAAAAAAAGGTTAAAATAACTCTTCCAATTCAGAGCTTTGCCTTTTACTGTAACTGCATAATGCGTTTGATATGAGAGTAATCGCCCAATAGACTTAATCACTATGAACAATGACAATAATAGTACTTTTGATAGAATCTCGTGCATTAGTGCTGGTATGATTGTACCCTCTTCAACTTTCGCTAGTTCATCAACAGGAGAAACCGGTTCTTGGGAAAACATAAAATGCAATAAGCAAAGTGGTTAAAATGGTTGTCTTCCTAAGGATGCAAAAAATGGCCCCATATTTTGGAAACTACCAAAAAAAAAAGAAGAGTACTTTCAAATTTCAAATGGATTTTTCGATAAACTAAATAGTAAAACAATTTAAGAAAAATAAATGAAAATAAATGAGTGCCATGAGGTGAAATTTATTCACCAATATTAATACGCATTTTCCATTGCTACGTCTAGGATAATATGCCAAGCATGCATGGGTGGCGGAGCCAAAACTTTTTTTTTCATAAAAGACATATATTTACCAAATTTTCAATTGATCTTCAGGCAATGACTTGAGTCTTGTATGACCAACCCATATAATTGGATTCAGATCCACTTGAAACCAATCATTAAACAAAAAGTTTTGTAGCGGACTCCGTGAGGCATACGTCCCAATGAACCAGGGGCGGAGGGAGGGGGGGTGCCGCCTAGGCCATGGCCCCACCCCAACCAAATGAAAAAAAAAAATTACAGTATAAAAATTGAATTATTTTTGCCTCTATGTGTTTTTTGAAAATGAGTTCAGTTTGGCCCTACCCAGATCCAACCCACAAACCCAACTCTCATTTGGCCCGCCCCTAAAAAAAATCCTGACTCCACCCATGCAATGAACCAAGGGTGGAGCTAAAGGAGGGCTCACATAGACCTTGGTCCCACTTAAAAAAAAACAAATTAAAAAAAAATTACATGTAAATTTTATATAATTTTACTTATATTGTATATAAAAAATTTGAAAAATGATATATCAACCCTAATCAAAATTTAAAAACTTCAATCCCTTTCATGAAAAATTTTTAACTCCGCCCTGCAATGACTCCATGACTCCAATTGCTTTCACCCCATGTAGAAAAAGTAAAAAATGTTCAGGTTCTTGTTAAAAGCTACGAAGAGTATTGGATTTAAATGTAAATGGAGGGCCCGATTTGGTTGTCACATCATTCTTTTCCCTATTGGGCAGAGATCACAAGCCTAGACAGCGCCATATATAGATGACTACCATATGATGCTGGCAGTACACATTATGATTCATAAAAAGTACACCTTTGTATCCTTCCAAGTTCCAACAGCAACTAACAAACACGGGTTCCACTGTTTGCATCTCTTACAGTAACAGAACTGCTGTAGTTTTCCCTGTGGAATTATCGCGGTAGCTTTTGAACCCATTAAATTGTTGACAAGAAAGGTTTATAAAGACAGCGGGAAGAAATGGAGATATTGACAGTTGGAAAGAGACACTCTATGACATGATTTTTTCTTTCTTTTTCTGGTTTTATTACTGGTTTTCTTTTCTTTTTTTTTTTTGTCTCTTCTCTTTTCCGAAAGTTTATCTTTTATTTGTTATTGATTTTTTGAAGCGCTTGAAGGAGCATGGAGAGTTAATGCCGTTGAAAACGAAGGCCCTGCAATTCTCGAATTTCGTGCTCCAAATATCACGGAATGGTCCCCGGAAAAGCAGGGTTAAAAATCAGGCAACCTTTTGGAAATAAATGAGAGTAAAATAAAGACATCATATGTTTCTGTTATCATTGTGCCTCTTAAAAAGTTATATTTTAGCTATTCTTAAACTATAATTTGGTTCTCTTATTAAAAATTTCTAGCTCAATTTCTAGTTGCCAAGATCTCCATGTTAAAAGATACCAAGAGTCTGATACTCTGACCCAGGATCTCAAAGTCTACTAAGTTATTTTAACGCTAGTATCTAGCACAAAACTATTTATGTGGGCAGTTGCCCACACAAAACCACATAACTGCTTTTATATATTGGTCCTTTTATATAATTTAGTTTATTACATACTTGGTATCCCTTAAGTTTAGGTAAAGAGTTGTGTGTGCAACTCGGTGCATGCAACATACATATGCCAAAGGAATATTTTTGAAATTATTGAAAAAGAAAATGTCTTTTTAAAGTTTTTTTTTAAT
Source organism: Nymphaea thermarum (assembly GCA_011799765.1). Lineage (NCBI taxonomy): Eukaryota > Viridiplantae > Streptophyta > Magnoliopsida > Nymphaeales > Nymphaeaceae > Nymphaea > Nymphaea thermarum. The sequence continues at coordinate 151,836 of JAANDH010000431.1, forward strand.
GTTTTTCGACTTCCTCTTTTATCTTTACAAATACTTCTTTTTTTTTCTTATTTAAATAAGGACATTTTCATTATCAACCGTACTGAACCACGAAATTTCGTATCATATACCGTCATGCTATCAACCACAGGTTTCTGGTTGGCCAATATAAACTGGCTTCGGGGAGGTACACCAGACCTGCTCTGCTACCCGTCCTGAAGCGGTACCACTTACCAACGACAAACTTGTGCATTCATTCTTACAATGAATGTATCGACCAACCGCTTTCTTTTAATACGAAGAACTTGAATGAACTCCAGAGGTGAGAGATCAGGCAACTGCAATAGGAATCAAGGATGCTCTGCTCAAACTGGTAGACGGACGCCATTATAGCACACTCTACTGCCTAAGAACCAGTCGCTGCTAGTCTGCTATCTCCCCACTACCCAACTCCCTTCCCGGCTCAAATGCATACGATACATCTAGACCATGCTTAAACCCTGCATATTTCTTCATGTGGACGTAAATGGAAGCTCAGAACCTGCTGCATGCTTTAATGGAATGTCCCACACCAACAGTACCTAAGGCCACTGGCTCAGCAGAAAATTTTTCTAAAGAAGCACTAATTCACAAGCACTTACATATATAACAAAGTAAGAAAATCGAGGGGCTGGTGTGGGCAACTGCCCACACCAATCTTTTATGTGGCTGCGCCACTGCGGTTAAGGCTGTTGCCCTCCTTTAATTTGATGAATTTATGTGAAAACGTGTGTAATTATACTCTAGAAAAAATTTGACAGGACACCAAAAGTCAGCTTGCATCCAATCGTGGGATTCCGTGCATGAAATTAGGGCTGTTGATGCATGTCAGTGGTATTAGTTTCTTGACAATAATCTTAGCAGTTTGCTTCATGTGGCTTCATGCGTTCACTAAATGCTGAGTAACTAATTGGCGCTGCATTGTAAATGAATAGATGGTTGCCATAATGACGGTATGGAGATTTGAAGGTTCATTAAGTAACTGGCTCCGCAGCTTGATTGCTTCATTACAGAAAGAAATCAGTGACATGAATGAGGTAAAAGAGCCACGGTAATAGTCGAATGTCGAAGCTCAAATTCAAATGGATTAAAGCAGGAAAAAATGCACATGCATTCATTCAGGTGAAGATATATACAAGAGTAATTGCCTCCTAGCTGTGCGGTGCGGGGCTGCATGATCACATTGGGATCTCCTTCAAGGGTAGAAACAGTCATTTATGAGTCTAGCACCTGCCACCTACCACTTTCTCTATATTTACATATACATTTTTTACTTATTTGATTGTTGAATGTTTGGCTTTCAGTTTCCTAGTAATCATTGATATTCTTTTTCGTATCTATCTTTTATCCTGGTAACTTTGATATTTTTCCAGTGCAGATCTCTAACTTTCCGTCCGCCGGCCAGAGGAGATTTTCCGGTCGCTGCTGTTGCATTAGCATTGCACGTGCATTTGCGTGGAGATCAGATTTAATTAAGCTGTCACAATAACCCTCGGGAATCACCAACTGCACTCAGTTTGTTCAATAAATACTTCCCTTCATCCGCTTGATTCCCTTGCGCAGGAGACAGAGAACAGTTAAAAACTAAATACTCAAAATCGCGGGCTTCAACACGGATCAGATCGTGACCTTCAAGACGAATACGCAAGCAACCAATGTGGTCGGATCTATGACAAATCGCCAAATTACCTTGCTTGGTAGAACCATTAAATCGCCATCATTCAAGCCTTCAAGAATTCCTCAAGTACCTCTCCCGGGAGGTCTGGACGTCGCTATTCATGATGTGTTCAGTAACGCCGTGGTAGCTGCGTCAATGAAGACGAGATTAACTCTACGCAACGAAACTTCAAGGGTCATTTCACAATAGAAATATTAATATATAGTTTTATATATATACCCTAAAGATTGGTGTGGATTTCATAAAATAATGTGTTACTGTTACTGTTGTCAAACGACCTATCACTTGGTGTAGCTTGCAAACGCTGCATTAACCTTGGTAGTTTACCTGCACTTGTGTGTGGTGCCGCTGAAGATATGTTCACTGATGTGAGTTGCGTCACATGGAGGCGAGGTCACGCATTAATTGGCACAGTTCTTTTCCTAGCATTAGTGAAGAAGTCCTTTATGATAGATCTTTCTTCCCTCTCGAGATTCATTAACATTGTTTATTACCATTTACAGGCACTTGCTCATGCCAGTACGTTCACATAAATGGCATTACCATAGGAAAAAAAAAACATGGTAGGCGACGTTGAAATAGAATCAAACACATGAGATAGACAAGAAAGAAGATGGAACAGTGGAAGATGATCCTTCCCTGGAAGATGATCCTTCCCTTTCTTGGAACAAGAAAAAAAGGTGTTGGTATGAGGGAGAAAAAGTTGAAACCCTAAACAATGAGCGGAAGGCTTCACCCACCCGTTTGTTCCATAAGGTATAGAAGATGCTTTCAGTGTTTTGAAGTGTCACCCTATCTTGTTATGCTTCAACTTGCATATCGGTCAAAGAGTTGATGATCGTGATTGCTTTGTTCATAGAGTTTAGCATGGCTGATAATCTGGTTCTAATTGTTGCTCCGGCCAAGTAGGCGTCACAGGAGGTGGCGGATTTGAGGGAGGGGGGCATCTGACTGCCTCCTGGCAGCCATTTGTGGCTCTCCTCTTCTGCATGATGGTCTGTTATCATCGAATTTAAGAGCCTGCAGTCGACTAACTCAACATACACGTGAAACCCCGTTAAGCAGTACTCTCCTTTCTTTGGTGCGATGGAAAAAAAAAGATCACCAACGTTTAATGGAGGACCAATTTTAGATACCATGGAGCGCAACTATGTGCTCCGAACTTAGTACTTTGGTACTTTTCCTTTCCACACAAACACGCACGGTCAAGGACTGAAGTAGGCAAACTATAGTTTTAAAATTTTAACAAGAGTTAAAATATAATTTTTTAAAATTTTTGTATGGGTTGTACTAAAAATTTTAAAATTTTAAAAATTATATATACAATTTTAATTTTTTAAAATTTGAGGTGGATCCGAGGCCCCTGCCGGCCCCCTTGCCTCTGCCCCTGCACAAAAGTGTATTACATGTCCCTCCGTATATAACGGCAGTTGGTGGATCTTGCATGTGTAATGTTGATGCTAAAAATTTATGGCAAAAACAGAGAAACATGCAGATTTTGAATTGGAAAAAAAAAAGAGAGAGAACAAAATATTTATGTTGTGAATGGAGGGAAGCAACTGCCAACTAGTCATTTAGAGAGAGAGAGAGAGAGAAGTAATTATTGTTGTGAGGTTAACCCTTTGGGAGTGTTTGGGTGCTATTAAAACTTGGTTTGAAGAAAACCCAACTTTGTCAAAACCCGACTTTGTAAAAAGGAGTGGAAAACCTGATCCTTTGTTATTCAAAAACATGTTTTAGAAGTGTGACAAAGAAAAAGTTTCTAAAACAAAATTTAGTTTTTATAAAACCTACTTTTTACAAAATTATGTTAGAAGATTGTGTCATCCAAACTCTTTTTTTTTTTTTTTTGCCTTCTTCTCAATTTGGATCCGCTGTGCATGGTTTGATGGCAGACGGGCTCTGTGTTTGAAGAAATGGTGATTTCCAGGAAGGCGATGACTTCTAAGTAGGCAATAATCACTTGTATTTATGTTGCAAATAAATTGATTTGTATTAGTGGGGATTTGAAGGCCCCCATGTATCTTTGTGGATGACCGTAATAAGCGGCGGACAACGTCTTAACGCGCTACTGTTGGTATAAAAGGACTCTGATACCATGGGCGCCACTTCATCACTTGTTCTTATATTACGAATATTACTGCATCTCCTTACTAACTATCTTTTCAGCTAATTCAATCTTGTTTCCAATGCCGAATATTGTTGGATGCTTAAAATTTAAACAAGTGTCGTTAAAACATAATCACTAAATTAACATTAACCACAGATATAATATGGTGACTTTAGCTATGATTTATGATCCTTTTAACAATATATATATATATATATATATATATATATATATATTTAATTATCTGACAACTATCGAGCACACGGGCGGGCAGCATTAACTTTACATGCAATTTTAAATGCAACACATGTTTTTTTTCTTCAAGACCATCCCTACCTGTCTTTCTATCCTGACTAAAAAATTAATGGCAATGAATTGTAAAGAAAAGATGTAGCTGTGACAGCTGATAGGGAACCCAATATTTAATTTATCATGGTGAGAGAAGAGTTAATTTTGACGTGGTGCGAGTATTAATGTTTCCGAGATATAATGTCAATCTTTTTTGTTTTTCCAAAGTGGTTATTCCTTCATACTTAAGTCACAGTAATCCCTATAATCCCCAAGTTTATATATAATCTTGAAGTGGTTACTAAAACTTGTTTTGGAGGCAAAACCTAGTTAATTTGCCTCCAAAACAGTATTTTTGGAGCGTTTGGGTGACATCGAAATTGAGTTTGAGAAAAACCCAGTTTAATTTGATAAAATGAGAGTAAAAACCTTGATTTATTTTTGGGTGTATTGCCCAAACACGTAAACCAGATTTTCAAAACTCATTGAATAACTTGATTTCACAAAACTAGGTTTTTTTTATTTTTTTTAACTTCATCTCTACCATCTAATTTCTTTAAAATCAACAGCCTAAACAATCTTCATCAGATCTTTTACATGAGGCTCTAGTAGTTACCCATTTTCCAATATATATATATATATATATATATATATATATATATATATATATATATATATATATATATATATATATGTAACAAAATGAGAATTTTCAAAATATAAAATTTCACTGCAGGAACATTTTTATGTTCAGTAAGTTTTGAAACCATAATATTTTAATTTTGCAGCACATGATGATGGATGTTTCATCTTCAATACGCTGTCTTGAAATCCTTTGCGTGGATCGGAATCCTCCATTGCTAATGCAGCTGGAGTAAGCTCAGCAGACCCTAAATCCATCAGTAGAATTCCGTCTTCATGTTCGCTGACATTGCCTCCTTATAATTTGCAGCCGCAGTAAATTTCAGAGTGCCAAAGTCCACCATTAGAAGTCTGTTGCTCCTTCCCATTCGCGCTGGCTTTGCAGGTTTCTTCTCAGCTGCTGAACCCTTCTGCAAAATCATTCAACCATGTGATATAACAGTCTTGACCAGTGTAAAAAAAACACGTTTTTTTTAAAGGGTGAAAAAACACGATAAATAAAATTACCGTTTAAAACATAAAAAACTCTTTTTTAAAAGAAAACGTTAAAAATGGAAAAAACCCAACTTTTTTTTCATTCTTTCATGTTTTTGTTTAATGCCAATTTTTTTTTTTATTTGTTGAAGATCTTGTTTCTATTATTAGTTTCTCACTTATTTTATCCCCTCCCTCTTAGTTTTTTTTTTTATTTACTGTATTTTTTCTATTTTTATATTTTTTTAAGCTCACTGTATTATACCCAATAAAAACCACACCCTTTAAAACTATGAAACGTTATTTATAACTATGATCTTGCCTATGACAGCTAGACGGTGAGTAGAACATATATTAAACATGCTCCTTCATTTTTCTTCATTACATACTATAATAAAGATCATTTTCAAAATTTACTCCTTCATTTCTCTTCATTACATACTATAATTCGTTCTCTTCATTTCTTTTCCCTTGAAGGGCAACGATAGCTCCTCATGGGAATCGAACTTACCTAGTTATATATCCAAAGGGAAAAAAGAGAATATTCTAATGCCCCACTCATTTCTAGCTATATATTGGAAAAGTGCAAGCATGATACTGGCTTTGACATTGTAAACTGTGACACAAAGGGGTATGCAAGTTATACATTACTTCGGTATGCATAATCACAACAAGTATGATTAGTATTGCCGCAAGGTGGTAGGGAAAGGAAGCATGAAAGTTGTTCTGCTTCTTTGCTTCTTGCTGTATATTTCATGCTGCATTTATAAGTTCCTGCACCTGTCTTTGGATTTGTCCCCTAATGATCCCTCAATTGGTAAAGTGTATTGAAACATGGGCACCTTGAAGAGAAATTCAAGTCTCATGTTTAAGTATGTATTGAGACATCCATAGCTTGTTTGATTTTGAAATTCTTTGTCGAATTGTGTTCTGCCATCCATTTCCATCGGTACAATCTAGAGTAGTTTGGGAATCTGCAACCAGATGTGAATATGTAGCAGTCAGAGGTAAAGAGATGTCAATGGGAACCTTTTTTATAGTCCTTGAAAAAAAATAACGAGTAACGAGATGAAAGGAATTTAGCATAAACTTTTACACCCAGAAAGCTGGACGGATGTGCTGAAGAAGTGAAAGCAGAAGAATCTTACAGCTTGAAGCCTTGGGGAGGAATGAAGACCCAAGAATTATACGAATTTTGCATTGTTTTGGGGGTAAAGACAGACGTGTAAGACTTGCTTGTGAGATAGTTAAGTCTTTTTGCGGTGTTCACTATCTGAGCTTACTCTGAAACAAGAGTGGTTCCCGCGGAAGATGCAGCTGCCTGTGATCCTGATGAGATACCTGCTCTGTCAGATAATAGCGCAGGTAACTTCCTCCATTAACCAAAGAAAAAAAAATAGCCCCAGTTTTGGATTTCTTGAAAGAAAAAGAATAATTATTTCAACCGCATAAGCCCACTAATTTCAATGGCTTTTCCCCATTAAGAACAGGCAGATCTTGCTTTATCTCAAGCACCATTAAAACAACAACGATTTTAGTGGATTAACAGAGATGCCATCTTCTCCGATTCTCTTCATAACTCAAGCCACACCATTCTAAGCTGACTTAGCTTGAAGTCTGCATTTGCTCGTCCATCATGTAACCTAAATTCACACATAAGTGCACCAAGTCTGTAAAAGCTACTGTTCAATTACAAATAACAGGAAACCAGAGCATGCTTGTTTTCCGATTGTGGGTCAAGAGGCCGAGGAGAATCGTGTGGCTGGGAGGCCATGATGGTGAACCATTAATCCCCCTGTAAGATCCTACGCTGTTTGATCCTTTGCTCCATTTTCTGCAGAATTTTAGTATAATAATAACGAAGAGGATATCGCTATCGTCTGCTTCAACATGACGAGGACTTGAGTTTTAGGTTGAATTCGAAGATTATGCACCAACAAGTGCATTCTGGTAATCTGAGGACCCATTGGAATTCCAAGGCATCTTATTTTGGTACATGATCTCTTGATGTTATGAGTTCAACTACTTAGTTCACCGAGTAATTTCTCCCTGTGGAATTATCTCTTTCTGTTCCAGGATGGTAGTTCCAGGGCATTTGGTGTTATTACAGAGGAAGTTAGTTCCCTGTTTGTGCACTCAAGCTCCTGCAGTAGAATTGGTCACTTCCTTTTGAGGGAAAAGCTACGTAAACTAGTTCAATTAGGAAGAATGCTAGTTATCGATATCTTATGTCAAACCAAGGAGTCCAATTCTTGACAACCTGAGTGGGAGTTCTTGCCATTTTCAGAAGTTTTTTTTTAAACCTCATAACCAGAACTCACCTCAATCAGGTAAACTTTTTATGCTTTGGTAAAAGACAACTGAAGGCTACCTTTCATGAACTTCTTTTGGTTAAAGATCTTTCAGTTTTAGGTGAATGGGAAATCTTGTTACCAAACAGAAAAGACCCAATTTAAAAGGGTAGGAATTAGGAAGGACTACAAACTGAGGTTGTAAGAAACGGCAGAGGATGAAGTAGCAGAACAAAAGACGGACTTTGGTATCGTAATGAAGGAAACAGAGAAGAAAAAGACAGACTGCAGTGCAGCCTTTCAGCAACTATTACAGAATTCAGATGCGTCACAGCTACTATTGGTCTCAGTTATCCCTTGGCGAAGCAAAATTTTACCCATTAATGTTTTTTCAAATAAATCTCAGGAAGTAAACAAAAAAAATATGGAGCTGAAAAAAGGAAAAAGAGATTTGTCTACCAGAAAATTTTAAACTAAAAGAATGTCAAGATTCCCAGTCCAAACTTGCCTGTAAAAAGATAAACACATCGAGAAAAGCTATTAGCACCCCATTATTTCCCATCAGATGCAAATAAGACGTGCAGATCTTAAAACTTGTCTGCATTACATCATTAATCAGATTCAGTTTCTTGTTACTAAACCTGATTGATCGAGGTAAGATTTGGATCAGTAGCAGAAAAGATCTGAATTATTAGTTTCCCATGAACCATAAGATATCAAGGTTACTCTAGGTGAAGCCTCCTGTTTTCTGCATCATTCCTGCTAGAATCTGACACCTCCGCCTGTGGCCTTCTCGTAGCTTCCCCTAGTATCTGCCAAGCACAAAAAGAACAGAGGAAAAGTCGCTAGTCAGCCTCTGATATTAGCATCGGTGTCTCTCGAGTCTCAACGAAGAAAGCTGATATGTACTCTCCGCTCGTCCAACAAGGCGCAGGGGTTTTGATCAGAAGTACTTGGCATCTTGAGTTAGCTGATTCAACCAGTACCGTTATCTTCTTCTTTAATCTACTAATAATACTAATGATAAATATATTTTGTAATTTTTAAGTAAGAAGCATAAAAATGCTAACTGAGAGGTGGTTAAATTGAAAAACAAGTAATAAAAGAAAATATGAAAGGTGTCAATTTATAGACCCTAAGGCCATGTTTGATCGGTTCGAGGTGATCTATGATTCTTGAGGATTTGCAAAATGGGAGTCCCAAATCAAACCCTTCTCGTCGGATCTCATATGCATGGTTTGTATATGCAACACTAAGTTGTAAATACAAGAGTTACATTATTTTTTCAAGAGTTTAAAATACCCTTAAGGCAGGGAGAGAAAGAGAGCCCATAAAATGAGAATGTATATCAAAATTTGAGAACAAGAAGTCTCGTAGTTATAAAAATTGAGAATAAGAAGTCCCCTAGTTACAGCAAACAGAAGCAAAAGATAGAATATATAATACAACTCACAGAAAAATGAAATAAAAGGGGTAGGGAGAAAGTGGAATGACTGAACGACACCATCACCCAACCGCAAAAGGAGGATGACGTTGCAGCCGAATGACAAAATGGACATCCCCCTGCACAAGACGAGCCACAGACTCCGGCAAAGAGAAGGTGCCCCTGATGACCCTGTTGTTGCGCTCATTCCAAATGTGTCACCAAGCTGAAATGAGCCACAACCTCCAAACACGACCCTAGGAAACAACTAAGTGGGGGGAAGAATAGAAGAGAAAAAAAAGACGAATGAAGGGTAGGTCTGAAAGACTACTAATAAGAAAAGGTCAGACCGAGACAAAACACTAAATAAAAAAGGGTAAGAAGTAAAAATGTGGACCAGAGACTCAGTTGTGGCGAGACAGAGGAGACACTGGTTAGCTAAACTGATGCCAAAGCGCTGCAAGTGGTCAAAAGTATTGATGTGGTCAGCAAGAAGAAGCCAAGCAAAAACAATGGCACGAGGAGAATGGTCAGAGGACCAAAAAAATCAGAGTGGAAGCAGCGCCACGGAAGAACCAAATGAAGTCATGTAGGAAGAAGAAAAAGTGAAACCTCCAAAAAGTGAAAGACACAAGGAAAGGGGGAGAGAGAGAGAAGCTAACACAATGAGATTCCTTCGAAAAAACATGAGGCTAACGTGATAAGATTCCTTGAGATTTTTTGTTTTTTCCTTTCAAAGGATATTTTGGCATATTGAAAATGCAACTTGACATTTATATTTACAATTTAATTTTTACCATATATAGACTACTTGACTTGATTCTCATCAAGTTTTACATATAAAGGTCTCATAACTACCAGTTTATCTCCGTTTCCCTAGATATCTCTTACCTGGAATCTCATATCAAATTCCCCCAAAATTAATGGGCATTTGAAGCACCTAGAAAAACACTACTTGCAAAATGAAAAATTTCTGAAATTTTATTTTTTCTCATCACATAAATAAACGCACCACAAATCTTTCCTAAGTCCAGAATAGATTCAAAAAAAAAAAAAAAATTGCACGCCTACCCATCCTCTTTCGAACAAAAATCCAAATCCATATGAAAGAAGAAAAAAATTTCCACTGACACCCTATTCCAGATAAATGATTATAAAATCATGAATCCAGAATTGTTCTTTCCACAGCAATCAAACGGGCTGTTTTTGGATCGTCCTTTTAACGCTTGGGTAACTACGGATCATTCTTAACGTCAAAAAAGGAACGAGGAAAAAAACCGCAGCCTTTTGCTTTCACGTTTTGCCCATAAATGGACGACATTGATCGTTCTTCCTAAGTAATCCACCAAAAATTACCTCACAGGTCCAACTCTTTCCACAAAATGGCAGTCCTTTTTTTTAAAATTCGCACGTGCTCACAAATAATGACGCTCTATCGGCCGTCACCGGCCGTACACTACCGACCCCCACGTGTCTGAAAGCAAGAACGGCTCTCACGGATCGGATCTTGGTTTCTCTAACCCAAATTCAAGATCTGGATCTGCCGTTAACATTTCCAAATTTTAGGAACGCCGAAAGCCAATCTTGACCCGATCCGGATCCACCAGGAGCAGCTTAAACTTGCTTTGATTTTTAAAAGTACTATTAAGAGAAGTCAACGTGTTCATGGAAAGTGAACTTTTGAACTTGTTTAGCATAATGGGGGTTGGTTAAGTTGGTATTTGAATTTTGTTGGTGAGCGTGAACCAAGGTGGACCTGGCCTTGTCTTTGTTCGATGGGTCGAACCAAGCCGAGCCGAGTCGAGCCGTGCCGACGAGGACCTGAACCCAGTCAAAGTCCATAAATAGAGAGCGCCAGTATTTGGCGCGAAGTCAAACCTGCTGGCAGGGTCTTGGCTTATGATGCCCGGACCGCGTGAGCCCGTCCCTGGCGCTGCCTGGCTCGCTGCCCTGCGCTGCAGCCATTCCGGGTTCGAACCGTCGTCACCGCGAAGGGGAGACGGGAGAACCAGTTTCCCTCTTTCGTTCTCTCTCTCTCTCTCTCTCTCTCTGCAAGCGCACACGCTCCTTCCCCAGCCCCGTCGCTTCTTTCCCTGTCCTCTCTCTCCATCTCTCTCTTCGGGCATTGGACGCCCACGATTAGTCCACGTCCACATCGTCGTCGCCAACGTCGTCTTCCACCTTGTTACTCCTCCTGCTATTTATTGGCCTCTTCATCTTTTCTTTATTTATCTTCTTCTTCTTCTTTCTGCTTTTTATTTCTTCTTTCCTTGTCCCTAGGGTTGGGGCTAGGGTTAGGGTTTGCGATTCTTCGCTTGGCCGCTGGGTTCTGCAGAGAGCCTGCCGTTCATGGTGCGGGGGCGGGGGCGGATCCTTTGTTCCTTCGCGAGATCAATTGGTCGTCAGAGGATGGCGCTCACGAGAGCGATTTGAGTTCGATTGGTAAGCGGTACGCGTCCCTCCACCTTTCAGGATCTATTGACTTTCGTTTTCCTCGTTTTGTTGTTACCGTTTCTTGTTTTAATGCACATTGTTTGCCCTTTCCTTTCGTGCTTGTGGATTTTCGGGTTTTTTTTTTTCTTTCGACTGGGAGTTGGATTTTTGGTTTACTGGGGTTTGATTGTCGACGGGCGATTGAAAGTTGGATTTTTTTCTTGCTTTTGCTTGATTTTTTTAGGGGGTCTTGCTCCTTTCCTTCGGGGAGACAAGTCGGAATCTCGGTTTTAATGGCGATTGTCAAGCTTGCCAAGGGTTCTCAGTTATATGCGGAGTTTGCTTCTTCTGCTCGCGATTGCATCCCCAGTGACGTTGATGATGCCCACACTGGAACGGATGAGGAGGAGGATGCTGATTCTGGTTTAGGGTCTGATTGCGTTGATCCAGTCGAATTGGAGGAGGATGTTGGAGAGTTTTGCCAAGTAGGGGATCAGAAGTTTTTGGTGCCCTTGGAGCTATACGAGCTGCCCGATTTGAGGGATATACTTTCTATCGATACGTGGAATGATTGCTTAACGGAGGATGAACGATTTGCTCTGTCTGAATTCCTTCCGGATGTGGAGCAGGATACATTTTGGAGGACCTTGAAAGAGTTGTTTTCTGGGGCTATTTTTCATTTTGGTAGTCCCCTCGATTATCTCTTTGGACAGATGAAGGGAGGCCTCCTCGAACCTGGAGTATCTCTTTACAAAGAGGCCTTTAATTTCTTGGAGAGGAGGAAACATTACTACTTTCTGCACAAGTATCAGAACTCGTTGGTCAGTAAGCTTTTGCAGATTAAAGAAACTTGGTCGAGCTGCGCTGGATATGGCATTGAAGAGCGGCTTCGTCTTTTGAACATTATGAGAAGTCAGAAAGTATTGATGCAGGAAAATGATGAAGAGATGCTCACCTTACAGTCAGAAACAGAGTCACTGGATAGAGAGGAACCGACTGGTTGCCTAACATCGAGTGCGTGGAGTAAAACACACAAGGCTAAGCGTCTTTATGCAGGTCAATCAAATATTGACAGAAGCTTGTTCCCTGCAGGAACCGGCCATCGAGGTAAACCATCCGTTGAATTTTCATCTCAAGTGTCTGGACAGTTTATTGAATCAGCTAAGCATGGAAAGCAGAACCCAAAAGGAATTCTCAAAGTTGTGCAAAAGAACCTGGCAAACAAGGAGTCTATTGAACTTGGTGGGTACCCATCCTCTGTGATGGATCGTGTTCAGTCAGTGGATATGAAGTTCAGACCACGGAGTTCTCGTTTGGCTCCTGCCCAAATTGACCAATCTGGTTACGAAGCAGTGACAGGTAGGAGGGCCAGAAGTCAAATCAGTGTAGATGATCCAGATGAATGGGATTATCAAGTTCCTGGACAAGCATACCACAATGCTGGGAAAGAGAGTGCAGTATCAAGTACTAGGTTTCTAAAACAAGGAAAGAAGGAGTCTTTGAGGAAGCTTGGTGCTGAAGTAGATCGGATCAGCCCCCCAGAAAACGAGTGGCCAAATGACCAGGGCTTTAGAGGTGGTTCTAAAGGTGTCATTCGGCTACAGTTATCATCAAAAGGCAAAAATATGCATAATGACACTTTGATGCCACATCTTGACAGCAGTTACGCTTTGTATTCAAGGGATGCACGCAAAAAGGTTAGGCATACTGGAAAGCAAAAGAAGCCCTTGCTGGAGTATCAGATTGACCCTATGAAGGATATGATTCAACAAGTCGGACAGGTTAAAATGCATGGCGATATGAATTATGGAGGGAAAGGAAGTCGCAATGACTGGGTTGCAGGGAGTCCACCTTTTCAGCAGTTCCCTGGAGATGATATCAACAGAATCCAGGCAGATGACTTGGTATTTGACCATCCTCTGAACTTCAATGAGCGGGGAGTTAAGAAAAACAAGAAGCTGAAGATGGGAAATAATCAAGTAAGCAAAGTGAATAGTAATTTTGACTTGAAGAAAAAATCTTCTAATCGATTTACTCAACTGCTGAATGATACTGAAGAACAGGCTTCCAGAGGTTCTCTTCCATACCTCAGTTCTGGCCATGGGGCTAGAACCTTCTGGGACATAAACAAAAAGAAGCGTGAGGGGAATGGGGAGCGCTACATTGATGACCTGAATGGTACAACGGCAAGTGATGACGACACAGACTCGAGTTCATCTAAGCATTTTGATGATGAAGTGGAGACGAATATTGACTTGAAAAGAATGGATTATGACAGTCATTTACCGGGCGTCCGACTTGCCCCTGCCAGATTAGACAGTGATCCTGCAAAAAAATCCAAGTTAGTGGGGAAGGTGAGGAAGGAGTCCCTTCAGGTTCATGGTGGAGTAGCCAACTCCTCTTTACTGGAGGAGAATCCCAATGAAAGGTCACAGGTGCCAAAGCTAAACATCTATTCTTCAAGGCGAAAGCAGAAGGGCAAGACTGATAAAAAACTTTGGAGCGGCTCAAATGACGCAAATTACTATCACGACCCTTCTTCACATGGGATGTTAGATAACTATAATAGTGCTGGCATGTTGGCTAATGATAGTAAAGAAACTCTTGCATCAACAAGAAATGGTCAAATGCAACCTGCGCTTGAAGCATTGAATGATGTGCACAAGGTCTTCACTGCAGATAAAAAGCGTAAAACAAAAAATAATAAAAAGCATTTGAGTGGACCATCACGAACTGATTTCCAGCATAGTTATGAAAGTGGTAATATGGAGGAAGATGATTCATTTGGACAGTCAAGGTCAGCCAAACTTCTGAAGAGACATCAAAAGGGCAAAATTGAGGACCTTGATTATGGTTCGCATAGCCCTTTAAACCAGGAGAGGTTGCAGATGCCATTATTTGACAATGAGCCAGTAAAGAAGAAGGGTAAGGTTGAAACAAAATATCTGAAGAACAGAAATGAGCCAGATGTCACGAACGATGAACATACCACAATCAGTTCACTGCACCAGGTGGAAGATGCCGTCATTCCAAAGAAGCGAGGGAAGAAGACAATAGGTGGTGAAACTGGTCCTGTACGTGTGGTATCTCCTGAACGAAGCATGTCAGAAAAAAGGATCACAAAAGATGAATACGAGGCAAAGTTGCCTAAGAAGTCATCCAATCTTATCAAACCTTCAGTTCTTACTGGTTTCTCATTTTCCATTATACATATGCTTTCTGCTGTTCGTACAGCACTGGTTATTGGTGCTGAAGAATCTAATAAGAATGGTAATGCTGGGAGACAGAAAACAAAGGAGGAAGATCAAGGAAAGTCCGATGGATTTGGCCCTGACATGAGTATTACTGAAGTTGCTGGACAAAGGAATTTGCCTTCACTATCAGTTCAAGAGATTGTTAACCGTGTGAGGCTGAAACCTGGTGATCCTTCCATTTTGAAAACTCAGGAGCCACTTCAAGAGTTGGTTAGGGGAGTATTAAAAATATTTTCATCCAAGACAGCACCCTTAGGGGCAAAAGGATGGAAGCCACTTGCCTTATATGAAAGAGCTTCAAAGAGCTGGTCATGGGTTGGTCCTCCTACGCTCCATGAATCCACTGAAGTGGAAACTTCACCTGAAGCTTGGGGAATTTCTCATAAGATGCTTGTGAAATTGGTTGATGCATATGCAAGCTGGTTAAAAAATGGACAGGAGACCTTGCGGCAGCTTGGAAGTCTGCCTGCTCCACCAGCTAATCTGTTACCTTATCTGGATGAGAAAGAAAGATTTAGGGACTTGAGGGCACAGAAGAGTTTGACAACTATCAGTCCAAGCTCTGATGAAGCAAGGGCATACTTCCGTAAGGAGGAATACTTGAGATATACAGTTCCTGACAGGGCATTTGCCTACACTGCTGCAGATGGCCGTAAGTCTGTTGTTGCTCCACTTAGAAGGTGTGGTGGCAAGCCTACATCTAAAGCTCGTGATCATTTTATGCTTAAACCTGACCGACCACCACATGTAACAATTTTGTGCTTAGTTAGAGATGCAGCTGCAAGGCTGCCTGGAAGTATTGGCACCAGAGCTGATGTTTGCACTCTTCTAAGAGACTCACAGTATATTGTAGAAGACGTATCTGATGCTCAGGTGAACCAGGTTGTGAGCGGTGCATTGGATCGTCTGCACTATGAGCGAGATCCCTGTGTACAGTTTGATGGTGAGAGAAAATTGTGGGTTTATTTGCACCGAGAAAGAGAAGATGAAGATTTTGAGGATGATGGAACTTCCTCTACAAAAAAGTGGAAAAGGCAGAAGAAAGAAGGTATAGAGTCCACTGAAGTGGGAACAGTAGCAGATGTAGGCGTCAATGGATCAGCGGATCAGATTGCAAGTGGCTCGGCTGCTGGATATGAATTGTCTCGTGACATAAATATAGAGTCATCACCAGTCTACTCAGGTTGCAAAGACGAACTTGTTTATAATGATTTAAGGCATCATGTGGAGGAAAATGTTCTGCCATTTCTAGACGTGCAACAATCTCTGGATTCTTCACCTGGAAGCTTGCACCAGAATCATCAAATGGGTTGGGAGGTTCTTGGTCCAGACTCTTGTCACTGAGATTCCATACAGAGTAGCATTCAACAGAGTGTTCTTCGATGATCGCTGGTTGATGAATTTTTGTGAGGAAAGCGGTTGGTCTTTGACCATGACATAGAACCTAATGCAGTACGGTCCAGGTATCAAGTAACTTGTATTTTGATTTGGTATATCCATTGTTCAAATTTCAAAATATTCTCCTATTTGATTAGTTTAGTCTTCTGATATCCAATGAGGTTCTATTCACAGTTCTGATTTCTTGCATGGTTGCGTGCATCAGCTTGCTTCTTATCTATCTGCATCAAGGGCCTAAAAGGCTTTCTAGCTCATTTGCTTTGCCAGTTCTGTTTTCCTGTGGAAAGAATATAATTGTTTTTGGCCAGTACCACTGCCAGTTTGACAATTAGAGGCACTTCTCTCTCCTCCTTTTTCCTATTTCACCTTGAAATTTTAACAAGATCCGAAATGGTAAAGGTTTGATCTTCCATCTTGTAATGATGATGGATGTCATTGCCTGTGGGTTCTTCTAGATATTCTATGTTCATTCTGATGTAGAAAAGGTAAGATGCCACTGGGGGTTGGAGTCTGTGAGAGAGAAAGAGAGAGAGAGGGTGGTGATTGTATGGGGAACCTTCACACTGTGTTTATTTGTAACTATATGCAGTTGTGTGTGACACGGCAGGAGTTTCTAATAAGGCTCAAGATGTAGTTTAGCAGATATGAACACCTCAGTACATCTGGTAGTGGTAGGTTCATCTAAGGAAAACCAAAGGGGGAATAGTTATGCTTAATATAGATTGCTGTTTGCCGATTGGACTGTTTGGTATAGAAGAGACTGAAAAAACAGAAGACGAACCAGGTAGACGGATAAGAATTTCTTGTGTACATACTTCAGTCCCAAGTTATTAGTGACATGAATAGTCGTTGTCAGATGACCGAGAAGGATTAATAGGTCATGATGGATTAAAAGAATTATAAGCTTCTATTGAACATATTTCAGATCCTTTTGATCTCAAGATTCTGCAAGGCAATGAGAGGAAGGATGGATGAAGGTGAAAATGAGCAAGGGAAAATGATGGTCGGAGGAGAGAGTCCAGGGAGTGGAATAAAAAGGAAAAAAGTGTTGAATGATAGTTAAGCATGAACTACACTCCATGGACACACTGGTGCTGATGCTATTAAGAGAATTGAAAGAACTAAAAATATTATTATTTGCAATTTTGCACCACATTAATTTGTGGTGTGGCTGATAATAGAAGAAGGATGATCTTGTCTCGTTTGTAAAGACTCTGAATCCTATTTTCAGGTGAACTCCTTTTAGCATAGGACCCAGCCAGAGTATACGCTTCTGAAGGCACTTCTTAAAGTTCGTGGATGTCTTGTACCAGGCCTTCCGAAGGCCCAACAGTATTTATTTCCCAATGCCATTCATAAGTAGGACTGGCAAACATTCTGAACAAGCTAATGGCAAGGCATTTGGTTAGCTCTTTCTTGTGACAAACTTAGTCCAGCACGTCAACCTTTTTCAATGATGGGAGCAAGCCAACCTTGAGCTAGCTCATTTACACAAAAAGAATTACCCATAGTCCAACATTCGTGAATATGAGTCTATGTTGAAGTCTGCTGCATACAGCATACTATGTGATTGATACCAGGAAAGAGTTTACTCTGCTCTAGCAAACCCGCAGCTCCCTGCCAATTCTGGTTGGTAAATGGTGATGTCCTTGTAGTTAGACAATCTATGCAGGACAGTTAAGTTTCTAAACTCATTTTCAGAGTGTGATTCAATAGTCACCTGCCATGCGAGTTGGGGGACTTTCCTGTTCCACATAGGGACCTCGTACAGTCCTACTTCTGAAACCTTTAATCTACTTTTCTTGTACCCAATATACATTTTCCTACTACAAGTCTACATTCTGTTAATTTCCATCGGTTGCCTGTTTTAATGTTTGATATAAAAACCATTTAGCACCATGCTCCTCTCTTGCGGTTGTTCAACCTGTTACCAGATGAGATCCAACTGTACGTGGAACTGGATACTCAGTAGTGTGTTTGTCATCTTTTTTCTTTACGTCTGTTCTTGAGAACACATTAACATGAGAGGTGTCAATGTGTTTGTTTCCGTGTAGATCATTGTTTAAATTATGGGGGATGATTTAGTCCTGATCAGAATGTCGAGTTTAATTCTAATCGTCATGAAAGTTTCAAATATTTTTTTGATAGTCTCCTAAAATGTTAATTATTTTTACACTAATTCCCTACTTCTCTTCAGGTGCTTCCTGTTCGCCGCAAAGCAAAGTGGTTCTCTTTGAAGCTTCATATGTATATTGCCGTCAGGTCGTTCTACTTGTACATTCCTTTACAGCGAAATTGTAAAAATAGTGAAGTGGGGAACCTATAGAGGCCACCTTTTTTTCCGTCATTTTTTAAAATCATTGTATCATGTGTTACAATGCGAATGCTAAAAATCATGATGGAATAGGAAGCCACGTGCTTGTCGAAGGAGATTATCCTCAAGAAGATAAAATCTAAAGTCTCTCTCTCTCTCTCTCTCTCTCACACACACACGCCCGCGTGCGCTTACACACACGCACACACAGCTACACGACACACAAAAGAGATTCAGATGTATGTATGTGCAAGAATCATGTTTGGGCATTTTTTTTTTGAGGGGGGAATGAAGCTTGGAGTAGGCTTATCTCGGAGTTGCTCTACGAGTACTTGAACGAGAACTGGCCATTGTATGTAATGAGCTTTAGATTCATCAGTTAACAATACGTGAATCAGTATCTTGACAAACCATTTGAATTAAGGATTTGGCAAGGCATCCACTGTCTGGAGTTGAGCTGCTGCAGAAATTGTAGACGAATCTGGCAAATGTACGCCATTATCTGTGTGAATGACATGAAGTCCTCTACTCGTCATGAACCGAGGAAACTGCTTCCTGTATATGAAGATACTAGCCGCCGCAAGGCTTTCAAGAGAACTAGCTGCATGTTTTAGCCAACAAAACGGTTAAGTGCATCCGCGCATCTTCAATGCAAGGAAGTTGAAAGTTGAGAACGTTTTTCCCTTTTTTTTTAACCGCTTAAGTCCAACCGTCTTTGAGAAGACCTATCCATTATCAGTTGAGTAATGTCTCAAAAAATTGAACTTGGGTATGTCAAATCAGAGTCAGGCTTAACCTGGCCGGACAAGTTATCGGGTTTGGTTGTCTCATTACCTGCCTAAGGCTTTGGCACAAGATCTGACTTTAGTGAACTTGGGGTATGTCAAATCTCTAACTCAGTCTCGTCGGTCCAAACCTATGTTGCAAAATGTCTATGCCCGTGCTTGAGCTTTTAACGCGTCGAGGACCAGCCAAACTTCAAAAGTTGTCTCTTGTTGCTGTTCTCAAATATTGCGCTCTCATATCAGAACTTCATGGTAGAATTCAAACAGCGCACAATAGAGAAAATAGAAAAGAATATTTAACCATGTTGCCTTGGGTTTAGGGGTTTAGGCTGCATGGGTTTAAGTAGACGTACATACGATTGCCTCCCTATCTAAAAGGATAAAGGGAACTAGATAGTTGAATTCCAAGAAAATGTACAGAAGCGTTGTTCGACAAGGGGCTGTAATTAACACATAACCGTCTAGCAATTCAAATCCTCAGTTATCTTAATTCCCTTAAATTTATATAGTGCTTTAATCCACTTGAGGTAATATCAGGATAAATTCGGGTGAAGCTACCAAATAGTGTATGTTTGAAA
Organism: Nymphaea thermarum; assembly: GCA_011799765.1. Taxonomy (NCBI): domain Eukaryota; kingdom Viridiplantae; phylum Streptophyta; class Magnoliopsida; order Nymphaeales; family Nymphaeaceae; genus Nymphaea; species Nymphaea thermarum. The sequence goes on from JAANDH010000431.1 coordinate 171,522, forward strand.
AAGACGGTTAATGAGGCAAGCAAAGGAAGTTTGGAAGAGGGAGGCCAATTTTTCGTGCAACTACGGAACGGTGTCGATCCCCATATACTTCCTCTTGTTCCAGATAGTACCTGAATTGAGAAGCAAGCTCTTGCTCACTAAGACTAGTCAGCATGAGCTCTCTGTGTCTTCAGGGCCATGTTAAAGCATTTCTTTCCATGCATTTCTCAACTTCGTCGTCCTGGTTGCATAGTATTTGCCAAGTTCGCCACATTTTTGTGTGATGAACCATTAAGGAAGATCGATGGCGGGAGTCTTAATGAGGCATTGGAAGTTCTCAATCTGTTGTCCCTTGAAAAGCCTTGTGATGAGGAGCTACATCGTCATCTGCGCCTTATTCAGGATTGTGTTACTGCCCTCGTTAGGACAGAGAGAAGCAAATGCAGGAAAAGATTGGACAAGGCAGTGTCCGTAGATCCTGCCCATGACGATCAATTGCTGGAAAGTATTAATTTGGTGGAAGGCAAGAATTTTTGGGGGCATCCAAACAGAACGGATGTGCATGGCTTCTTCCTGCAGATGCACAATCAAGGGATTGTACTCGATGCTGCTGTTTTGGCTGAAGGCCTGAGTGCCTGCGGATATGAGAGGGTTCTTAATCCGGGGAGGCAACTTCACGCCCTTGCAATTGGGACTGGTTTAGAATCATATCTTTCTGTTGGAACTACGCTTGTTGGTTTTTATGTCAGATGCGGGTATCTGGAGAATGCATGCCAAGTGTTCGACAGAATGACGGCAAGGAACGTAGTCTCATGGACAGCAATAATTTCAGGCTTCGCGCAATGTGGGCATGCTGGGGAATGCCACAACCTCCTTTACAGAATGAGGTTTTCTGATTTGAGGCCCAATGATTTTACATATGCAAGCGTCTTGAGTGCATACGTTGGTTTTGGTTCTTTAGGACGAGGGAAAGGGGTGCACTGTCAAACGATTCGTTCTGGCTTCAATGCATGCACCCATGTTGCAAATGCTCTAGTCACGATGTACGCGAAGTGTGGTAGCATTCAAGATTCGTGGAAGATTTTCTGTGAAATGTCGAGAAAGGACCTTATCTCATGGAATGCCATGATAGCTGGGTTTGCACAGCACGGGCTTGCCAATCATGCCATTGACTTGCTTGCAGAGATGACTGAAGAGAAGATTGAACCTGATGCTATAACCTTGCTTGGTATCTTGTCTTCATGCCGACATGCAGGTCTTGTAGATGAAGGGTGGAATTATTTCCATTTGATGGTTGATGAGTACGGTATCAAAGCAGAGTTGGACCACTACGCGTGCATCGTTGATCTTCTTGGCCGTGCTGGCAGAATTGATGATGCACACGATTTTATCTGTGACATGCCCATGAAGCCAAACGCTATCATCTGGGGCTCTCTTCTTTCTGCCTGCAGGCAGTACCACAATTTCAGAGTGGGAATTTGGGCAGCCAAAAATCGGCTGTTGCTGGAACCAAACTGTGCTGCAACTTATGTTCAGCTGGCCAACTTATTTGCTAGTGCTGGTTACTGGGAAGATGCGGCGAAAGCGAGGAAATGGATGAAAGAGAAGGGGTTGAAGACCAGCCCTGGTTATAGCTGGATTGAAGTAGGGAACACGCTATGCAAATTCAGAGTGGAGGAGAGATCGAGTCCTGAAATGAAGGAAGTGTATTCTGTACTTGACTGTTTACAGGACCAGATGAGAAATCTTGGCTATGTTCCTGCAGTAGAGTTCCACGAAGAAGCTTAGCAACTTTGGTCAAAACACTGATGAAAATCGCGCGCTGCATCATGCAAACTAAAATTATTCATTCTGTAAATCTGCGAGGCTGTACAACCACATAACTGTAGGCGTGGACTTTGTCAAGGTTTGCACGAAGAGGAGACGAGCCAGAGTGCTGAAAAGAATCTTGTACTGTGTAAGTACATCTTTTACCTGGGGTCGGTTTCAGAGTTTATCTTTGGTGCAGTTGCTAGTCTTAAACAAAATTGCGGATTTTCCTCTTTGCCAGCAGCTGTGCTTTTTGTCCGTCAGATCCCTGCAACTTCCAGAAGGATGGGCGTTTCTACGCTACTTGAAGATCTTTAAGTCCGACCTCTAAGCAGATGGACAAAGACGGGTGCAGCCAGAAGCTACTCACAGGTTATATGGCCTTGTTTCAGTGGTGAACTATTTGCACTGGACGTATGACAGATTTCGTAGGGAGGAGAATTACTTGATGGCGCAATTCTTATACGGTTACGTTTCAGAAAAGATCATTTCCTTTTGAATTTTCATTTGTGCAGACATAATCACCGATTCACTATGCCCCAGAACCAAGCATTGTGTAGATCAATTTGTTTGGATGCTTGGAGAAATTTTTTTGACCAATAAATGTTTTTGATCGTTAAACTTTCAGTCCTTGTGAAATCCTGTGATGCATCCAATAAACCGATCCAAGGTGGATCAAGAACTTTGTGAACAGAGAACACATGGCATACCTAGAGTTTGACATATGAAGCTTATTCACCAGTTCTTTTTGCTTAATTTTATTCCATCCGCTACAGGTGAACAGTAAAGTCATTGGACCGTAACTCAGGTATATCTTGATCTGCTCATTTTCCATATTCCCCAGTCAAAGGACGAAAACCAAACTGGTTAGGTGCAATACAGAGGGCGCTTGATGTGCCGGAATTGCATTTGCAAGTTAACCTTTTAAAAATCTCGCTATGTAGACTTGACCATGTTCTGTAGCTAGAAACGTGTTCCTTATCTGTTTACTAATTGAATAAATGTATGAGATTTTAGGGACATTTTCGGACCAAAACACATGAGCTCCCTAACACATGGCCTCCTGGCACATACCGGACTGCTAATTTTTTCAACATGCATAACCATTTCGTCCACAAAAGGAAATCTTTATATATTGGTGCTCTGTCTGAGATTTCTTCTGAACTCTACGAATTAAAGGGTCTGGTTTGCCATTCAATTTGTATGAAGTGAAGAGTGCAGGCAAGATGGATAAAATTTATGTGAATCCATTTCCAGACGTTCAGTGGTGTGTGTGTGTATGTGGGAGAGAAAGAGAGAGAGAGAGAGAGGCAGATCCCTAGTAGAATAACAAAGCCAGCATTCATGACAAACCACTCATATGGTCTGTTTTTCCATATTCCAGTAGCCTTTAAATGTCCTTGTGCAAAAAATTCAAGGTATACAATAATTTTCCTGTATTTCTCCACAAAAAGCACTGTAAAATTGATGGGACCTAAAATTTATGTGCTTTAGATCTCGTAGCAATGAGATCTTGCAATATTTCATTGTGGCATTTTCGGAAACTATTGTCTAAAGTGTTTGGCAAGGAAATTTACTTTCACATGAGGTATTGCTTTTTCTATATGTCACCAACTCAACGGACAAATGAATGTTAAAAAAATTAAAGCTGGAGGCAAGCTTATCCTAACTAGGGATTTTTTTTTTTTCACTTAAAACTTTATAGACATCAGATCCTTCAGCTATCTCTCACGGTTCAAACTGTAATGCCAAGTATGGGAAGATTTCTAGAAGGTCGTGGAACCAAGGCTTCTGCTTTATAACTTTCGACTCAATCAGAATACACGAGATGAGCCGAAAATTTTTACTGAGTTTCATTTTAATCGATCTTTACGAGACATGAGATTTTCTATGTGTTGGTTTTGCATACTTTTTGTTTAAAATTTGGATGTCCAAAGCCGATCAAGCTGGAGGATTGCCTCCTTTATTCATCGAACCGTCAAGTGGAAACCACTGATGCCCCAAAACAAGCCAGAACTTAAAAGCAGAAGGGTATGGCTTTAGAGGTTTTATGCTGAAAGCAGATTCCCCCAAGTAAACATTTAAAAAAAATGTTCGTTAAATTATATGGGCATGCAGAGTAGACAACTCATGTATGTAAATAATTAATTAACTTGCCTTTCTTCTTTCTTTTACTCGCAAGCTAGGTTAGATAGGTGAACAGTAGCATAACAAACCTGACATTTATGACCAATTATGTACAGGAAACCGCTCATATGCTGTGTTTTCCTAGAATCTGTTGGAAATTTCTGTGTTTCTCCACAAGAACACAACAAAACAATGGGTGCTTGAATCAACCCCCGTCAGATCTAGTAGCAACAAGACCTTTCAACATTTCCCCTTGGAACACTTGCGCAAATACTTTGCAATTTGCGGAAACGGAATTTCATTTGCACATGATTAATTTTTCCTTTTTCCTTGCACGTCTCAAGGTCAATGAACCAAATGATGCAGAAAAAAAGCAAATGCTTGGCAAGCCAACTTATTCAAGACTAATCTGACTGAGAGGATGCATGCTAGAAAATAACTAAAACCAACAAAAGTTCACAATGGTTATTAAACCAAGAAAAATCAGCTCTCAACTTAGTTGGTAATGAATTGAAAACACCCAGAAACATTTCTTTGTTGTTTCCTGCCTACTGATGCAAAAACTCGCCTATAAAAGGGATTCTTATACGAGCTTATAGCCGCCATATTCCAGAGCTTGCCTCACACGCTCATCTCCTGGAAGTACATGATGCGGAAGATTGAGCTAAGCATCTTGATTTTGCTCCTTGCAATCACAGGAACACCATGTCTTCCAGACCAACCAGTTCTCCAGAGGCTGCCTGTTTCTGAAGCGGCAAAGACGCGTGTTCCTGTAGCAGAAGCAACGGCATACAACCCGTCTCTGCACAAAATGCAACCTGTTATAAACTCCCCACTCCCCGATGTTGTCGAGAACCCGCCGCCACCCCCACCTCCTCCATCAAGCCCGCCGCCGCCACCGCCGTCACCGCCACCACCTCCTCCTGCGGCGAGCACATCATGCCCCATTGATGCATCCCAGCTAGGTCCGTGCGTGGGCATGGTGATTGGAGGGGGTCCCTTTGGTGAGCTGGTAATCGGGACGTGCTGCCCGCTGCTCGGGGTGCTGAACCCGCTTGAGGCACAGTTCTGCCTCTGCACCTCTCTCATGGGTATGACCTTCCAGATGGAACTGGTCAGGGGAGTGCTTGAGGCTTGCGGGAGGTTCGCCCTTCCTGGACCCGTCTGCCTCATCTAAAGCGCCTGATCGTCGTGCTTCTTAACCAGTTGCATGATTTTTCCTTCACCATGCCTTCCTTCTTTGCTGTCATTCTTGTGATCACTCGTCTGTATGTCTGCCTCTATGCGTAGGTGTGTGTGTGTGTGTTTCTTATCTACATATCTGCATATCTACATGCACCATGTATTTGGTGCAGAAAATATAGTTGAATAAACTGTGATGGTGAAGGATAAACCTTGGTTTTCTGCATGATATATATACATATGAAAAATGATTTAAAGATACTCATCTGAAAAACATTAAGAAGTGGCTATGAAGTATTAAGTTGCAAATATAAAATTCAGAGCCCCCTCCCTAAGAGACAAGAAGCAACGTTTCGATGTTAGAACAAATGCCAGTTCCCTGGTACGTGTTTCATGAACACATAAGGCCACATGTAAATTGATGGAAACTTTATTGTATGTGGGCGCAAAATTACCGTAATGTATATGTTCCCATATTATCAGTTCATGAACATCAAATTTTTGGATGAAAATGAGAATACACGAATTAGATCCATTAAACTAATGGTAAATTAACTGGATCTGATACATCTAAATGGGTAAGTCCAAGAAACAAGAATCCCCTTTTTTCTATACTTGCCTTCATTATAAAGTCACCCATGAAGCTTTCTCATGTCCATACTCTAAAAGTACGGTGTCTTTCCAGACTTCTAATTTTGAAAGTCCTCTAGGAAATGGCTTATTCATTAGAAACTTAATTTAGATAACATGGGCAATTTGAGCACGCAAAAGCTCTGGAAGTCCCATTTTTGCGTAATATACATGTGACTAGTCATAATTAGCTTATTAACTAATTTTGAGACCTTTATAAACATAAATTTCACTTGGTTGCGATGCAATAGCTGGGAATCAGAGTTAACTAATCTCGCCTTATTGACCGCCACCATCACTTTTTCATTGACAGATCGTGCTCTCGAACTTTGGTTTGATCAGCCGTCATATCATTCAAACTAGGTTTTTTACCACCAGCAACTTTGATATAATACCCGCACACGTTTTTTGTGACAATGGTTTTACCTTACTAACAGAGTTATTATTCGAGTGCAAATTGTGCCTCAATCAGTTGATCCTTCTTATGGTAGCGCAATTTTTTCTTCTTCTATCTTCGTGATTTTTTCCTTTTTTTGTTGTTTTTTGAACTTTCAAGACATCTACTGTCCTTTTATTGTTGAGAGAGAGAATTTTGTGTAGGTAAATGTCAGTTTTAAGATGAATAATTATGACCATAATTTAAGGGTAAAGTTCGTTTTTTGAACTTTTCAACATCTATTGTCACTTTGATGTTGAGAGAGAGATCTTTTGGTAGGTAAATATCTGTTTTAGGATGAATGTTGTTTTTTGAACTTTCATGACATTTATTGCCCCTTTATTGTTGAGAGAGAGATCTTTTGGTAGATGAATGTCTGTTTTTAGGATAAATAATTATGGCCATAATTTAAGGCTAAATTTCTCATTGTGGATAATTAACCAATACCAAATTACAGATAATTCGGTAAGTAAAATTGTCAACAGCTTTCCATGTATGCCCATGTTCCCATCTTTTATTATTGAGGTTTTTTTCTTTTTGATAATTTTTGTGGTGAAATTTTTTCAGACCTTACTTTTGCCCTTCTCATGTTCTTGTTGTTATGTCCAATCCATAACACCTGGTTTCTTGTTAGGAGTCACACAGTCAAAATGTAATTATTTAAATGTTAAAGCTGTAGTGTGAAAAGGTCAAAGATTGGGCGCCATCTGGTAAATGTTTCAGTACTAAAAAGGCAAAATGAAAGAGGGGCTTAGGGCAAGCAAAACCGCGCGCTTCCCCCATCGTCCTGTTTCCCTCCGTGCTCCTCCGGCGACGCAGCGCCGACGGTGCAGGTTTCCGGCGTCTTATCCTCCGGCTTCGGTTCCAGGCAAGCAGTACTCTCTCTCTCTCTCTCTGGACAGAGGAACCCCTCTTTCTGTTCATAGACACATTCACAAATTTAGCGGAAAGGTTCCCTCGAACTGATTGTGGATATCACCATTTTGATGCCGTGACTTCTTCTCTGATAGCACTGACTGTTTGAGCAATTAGCTTTCCCTACAGCAACTCGTACTCTAATTTTTGGATTTTTGTGTTTATGCCTGCAGCTTCTATCGACTGCATAAGATGTCTTGGTGTACTATTGAATCCGATCCGGGTAAAAGTTGAACTCCAAGAGACTTTTTCGGATTCCTTACATATTTGATGTTTTGAGGTGGCTTTTAGAAACTTTGCATGGATTCTGATGTACTTGTAACTTAAAACCTAAGTCAAAGAAAGGGATGTAATTTGGTAAGTCTAGATATGCGCAAACTCGTTCTTTCTTTCTATTTGCATGAACCAGTAGTTGCACCTAGATTCAAGTTGAAAATCCGATAATACAAGAGGTATGCATGCCTTTGCCCCAGCTAGAAGCCTCATTAGTATCAAGCTCCACCTCTAACTATGACATACTGTGATAATGGAGGCATAAAATATTCTTCACTAAGCTGGTGAGTTTTTCGGATGGAACCACTATTTCTGGTTTCTTTACGAGAGTTATCAATTGGCATTCATGTTCAAGAAATTAACATAGTTCCGGATAGAGCTTAGGCATGATTTTGTTATTTTTACTCTCTTTTTTGTATAAAATCTACTATGTACTTACCCCAGTCAACATGTGAATTTGTTTCAGTTAGTATAAAATCTACTATGTACTTACCCCAGTCAACATGTGAATTTGTTTCAGTTATCTGCATCTGTGTTTGTGTGTGGATTCTATTTTCTCATAAACATACAACTAATTTATTTTTGCGTTGACATGTGATTCATTTGCATCTTTCACATATAAGAAGCAAGGGTGTAGATCCACACATCTTCTCTGTGAAATTTGACCATATTCGATGAGAATCGAGATAGTTGAGACCCATAATCACCTGCGATTCTTTTGTTTAATCTGTAAAGTTGCATCCAGTTTGTACCTAAACTATCTCCTGAATAAATTATCCATGGGCCATACGTATGCCATATTGAAACCCATATTTAAACCATATCCAAGTAATTTATACACAGTTTGCATCCAACTTGTATTGAGACTTCCATGCTGGATAGATGATTTTTTCTAAAGAAAATAAACCTATTAGGAACATTTTTTTTGTTGGTATTTCTCTTTTTTTTCATTGTAGTATCCATATGTCGATATATCTTTGATGATTAATTATTCAGTCTCCTTTATTGCTTTGATGATTTAGGTTTCTTTTGTTTGTGATTGGCTCATGATTAGATGTTAAAGATTTTTATCTACAGATATGCTGTATGATCGAAGCATGCAATTGCTTGAAAATAGTTTCTTGGTGTTGTTATTTCATATTTGTACTCTCTTGCATACTTTTTCATTGTTTATTGAATATCTGATTGGTAATGAATTGGTAATCTTGTTTTGAGCATTATGTTGGGGGTAGATGTAAGCGTTTTAGTCGCTAATACTGTTTTCAGTTCTTGGTGTTGTTTTTGTATTCTTATATATTTTTTTGCTCGTTCTGGTATGTTCTTTTGAAACATTTGATTGGTGGTGAATTGGTAATCTTGTTTTCAGCATTATGCTGGTGGTACACATAAGGGTTTTAGTTGCTAATACCTTGTTCATATGTTCAGGTGTTTTTACGGAATTGATTCAACAAATGCAAGTAAAAGGAGTGCAGGTAAAGTAATGTCATTTGTGTTTTCTTGTTCCCTTGCTTGGTATCACATTCATGTACAAAAACATGATAAGAAAGAGATTTTGTTCTTCATGCTTAAGATGTCTAACAAATCTGCATGTACAATATGGAAGTAAATTTCTTCATTTATGTGCAACATGTGCTAGCTTGTAGAAGATCTAAAGTCTAAACCTTTGAAAATGCTCTTCAAAGCTCCAAATTTGAAGCCACAGCCATATACAAGTCTATATATGTGCGTGTGTGCATGCATCCATGTGTGTGTGTGCTCTCTCACATGCTCTCTCTTCTCATCTAATTTTTTTTTCTCAAGAGCCAGTTACGGGTCAACGTCCTTTTGTGTCTAGGTTAACTCCAATGTGCTGGTTCAATACATTCTTACATCAGTAATGGGGAGCTGTTTTCTTAAGATTTGGAAAGTTTCAAGATATATGTAAAAATGTAGGTGGAAACAATTTATGTCTTTATGTAGCATAGAAATTTTTATCTGTTTTCCTTTTTCTTATTTCTTTTTCTCTTCCAGATTGAGTTTATTCCTGCTTGAAGTTTTGAACCCTTGGGGTAATGGACCTTATGGTTTGCTCAACGTCTGAGGCCTCATTGTGGTGCTCTAGGCTGACCATCTTGTGCACCATGAGGATGGAAAAGATTTATATATTTATGTATCACAGAAATTGTTATTTGTTTTCCTTTTTCTTCTTTCTTTTTGCCTTCCAGATTGAAATTATTCTTGCTTGAGGTTTTGAACCCTATGCTTGGGGTAATGCACCGTATGGTTTGCTCAACGTCTGAGGCCCCATTGTGGTGCTCTAGGCTGTTGTTCAACTCTTGTGCCATGAGGATCTGTTCATGGATGAGTTTGGAAGGGAGGAATACCCCTTGTTCCTTGCTTAGAATGCGGCCAAGAATTTGTAAATGCACTTGCACAGTGCGATAGGCCTAAAGTCTTTGATGTTGGATGCCCACTGAATTTTGGAATGAGCACAATGTGGGCCCCATTAACTTTTCACCAGCCTGCCAGAGTTGAAAAACTCTTTAATAGCCTTCGTCATGTTCTGGCCAACTATATCCCAAAAGCTTTTGGAAAATCCCACTGGGAAACCATCTGGTCTCGGGGCCTTGTCACTATGTCAATCGAAAACTGTCTTTCTAATCTCGTCGATCTGAATAGGTCTTTGAGCATGGACGCCTCCTTAGGGACACACAAGGGCCATTGGAGCTCCCCTCCATCATGTTTCCATCTGAGTTATCAGCATTGTAAAACTCCTCAAAGAAATCAGAACATGCGAGGTGGACTTGGGTTTGATTTGAAAACAAATTTGGGCCGATAATGAGGGTGGATTGAGGTTCTTCTTGTACTTGATGTTTGCCCTCGCCTCAAAATACTTAAAATTGTGGTCTCCATCAATGAGCCAATCAACCCGGGCCCTCTGCTTCCATAGGAGATAGTCCTCTTCAAGGGCCTGCTGAAGTTCTTTGTGGAGCATGAGTTACTGTTTCCCATCCCTAACCATGATGTTGTTGGCTCGATTGTACAGCTTATCGATTTCCTCTGTTAGCTTTGCATAATGCTTTCTTGTGTGCAAGGGGCTATAATTAACACGTAACCGTCTAACAATCCAAGAATTCTTAGTTGTCTTAATTCCCTTTATTATATTTATGCAGTGCCTTAATTGACTGTGAAGTAATATCAAGATAAATCTAGCATAGTTACCAAATAGTGTATGTTTGAAAAAAGACAGTTGATAAGGCAAGCAAAGGCATATTGGAAAAGGGAGGCCAATTTTTCTTGCAACTACAGAATGGTGTCGATCCCCATATACTTCTTCTCGTGTTCCATACAGTACGTGAATTGAGAAGCAAGCTCTTGCTCACTACGACTAGTCAGCATAAACCTCTGTCTTCAGGGCCATGTTAAACCATTGCTGTCCATGCATTTCTCAACTTCGTCGTCCTGGTTGTATAGTATTTGCCAAGTTCGCCACATTTTTGTGTGATAGGCCGTTAGGGAATATCAATGGCAGGAGTCATAATGAGCCATTGGAAGTTCTCAATCTGTTGTTCCTTGAAAATCCTTGTGGTGAAGAGCTACATGGTCATCTGCGCCTTATTCAGGGTTGTGTTACTGCCACAGAGAGTAGCAAATGCCACAAAGATTGGACAAGGCAGTGTCCCTAAAGCATTAATTTGGTAGGTTGCAGAATTTTTTGGGGCATCCAAAACGGGCTGATGTGCATGGCTTCTTCCTGCAGATGCACAATCAAGGGATTGTACTTGATGCTGGTGTTTTGGCTGAAGGCCTGAGTACCTGCGGATATGAGAGGGTTCTTGATCCGGGGGCCCAACTTCACGCCCTTGCAATTGGGACTCGTTTAGAATCGTCTCTTTCTGTTGGAACTACTCTTGTTGGTTTTTATGTCTGTGGTCTTGTGAGAACATGGTAGAAAATCCAGATTTTCATTACTATTACTTTTTTATTTTTATTTTCTTAAATTTTTGATATTTCCGAGAAAAAAAACTTCCCATTTGAAGAACCTCACTGATAAAAACCTGAGAACGATGGCTGTGAAATGTTATATTTTGGTATTTTAATTTGGTGAGATATCTGTAAGAAAATTTGCATTTTTATTTAGCACTTCATTTATTTCTATTGGCACCAGTTCTGTCATACTGTTGATTTTGATAATTTTAGTAGAGGTAAATCTTGTTGATGCAAGAAGGAAAAGAGTGACGGGAAAAATGAAGAGACAGAATAGGGAAATTTTAATTGTTTGTGCTTGTAGTATGCAAATGATTACTTGTGCAGAGAAACATGTATTGAGAAGTGAGAACACTACTGGTGAACAAGAGCATCATATGCTGAAAAAAAAAAAGAGTGACTTCACGGAGAAAGTGCCATTTGAATGCATGCAAAATATTGATACATGTGTATATATGAGTAGTTCAGAAAACAAGAAGGTTTCCTATCTTCATTTATTAAGCAGGTCATTAGGGGGAATAATGTGATGAGACTGAGTATGAGGCTAAAATGTTGGAACATATCATTAAAGCTTACATACTTGAGCATTAGGGCAAAAATTATGGCTTATACAGTTTCAATTTTTCAATTGGTTGAGATGCCTTAGTTAGGCAGGTAACTGTGGAGATAGTCATTGCTAGATAGCTGTGCAAACGAAAAGTGTTATCTGGGTTTCTGTAGTGATTATGGTCTATTAATTCTTTGCCCACTTCTTTGCTGGTGTGGTCTTATTAGTGATTTGCATTTGTTCTTTAATCTTCATTTTGTTTTCTGTTTGGTGCCTTGCAAATTTATAATCATTCTTTACAAGCAACCCAATTTTGACCTGTTGTTTAGTACTCTGTTTTTCTTTTTCTCTTTTTGGCTAATAGGTGGAAGAACTATACTCTTTGGACCTGGAGTCTCTAAGTAATCTCCGGTATGTGCTGTACCAAAATTACTGTATCCTCAAAACTTCTTTGTGGTCTTATTGGGTGTTCCATGCAACTATGCAGACCAGTTTATGGGTTGATCTTCCTTTTCAAATGGCAGCCAGGAGAGAAAGATGATAGACTTGTAATTAAAGACCCAAACCCGAACCTATTTTTTGCAAGTCAGGTATGCCCGTATCTCTGTGACATTGGAATGAATTTGAAACAAAAAGTCACTTACTGCTAGTTAAATAGCCAGCAATTGCATTAATGCATGTTCAAAATCAAAGATGTATCAGAAATAGCTCATTAAGCCAACCTTTGGCAAGCCCATATTTTATGGTCAAAATACTTTTGTTGTTGCTAAAGCATTATGATACTGATTTGAGCTGCGGTCTGCTGATGGTGACCTTGAGTTTCAAACATATGTTTTGATAACTTCTCCGTTTGAACTTGAATTACTGTTTGGCTATAAGCATGCAATTGCACTTCCCCAGAATTTTGATTAAGTAGATTTGCTGAAGCATTATTTCCCACTTCTCATTCTGGTATCAAGTCCTTAAAAAGTGAAAGAATTTAGGTTTATGAATTCATATGCCATTGAAAAGATGACTGCCAGAGTCACCATAATTATCATCAGATGTGTGTGTGTCTACTTGCAGGTTATCAATAATGCTTGTGCAACTCAGGCAATTCTTTCTATTCTTCTGAATTGCCCGGATATTGATATTGGCCCAGAATTAACTCTGTTAAAGGATTTTACTAAGAACTTCCCTCCTGAGATGAAGGGGTTGGCAATAAATAACAGTGAAGCAATTCGGACTGCCCACAATAGCTTTGCTAGGCCAGAACCTTTTGTTCCTGAAGAGCAGAAGACTGCAACAAAGGATGATGATGTTTATCATTTCATAAGTTATATACCTGTTGATGGTGTGCTCTATGAACTTGATGGACTGAAGGAAGGTCCTATCAGTCTTGGCCATTGTCCTGATGGTAAAGATGACATGGAATGGTTGCAGATGGTTCAGCCAGTTATTCAGGAAAGAATAGAGATGTATTCAAGGAGTGAGATAAGATTCAACCTGATGGCAGTTATAAAGAACAGGAAGGAAATGTACACCGCTGAACTAAAGGAGCTGCAGAAGAGGAGAGAAGTCATACTACAACAACTTGCTGCTGCACAAGCAGAGAGAATGGACATGGATTTAGGTAAAGGGATGGGCACAAGGAGCAGTCTTATTGAAGGGTTGAACAAGTCACTTGCCGATGTGACTTTTGGAATTGAGAGTGCGACAGAGAAGATCCTAATGGAGGAAGAGAAGTTCAAGAAATGGAGAACAGAGAATATCAGAAGGAAGCATAATTACATACCTTTCTTATTTAATTTTTTGAAGATCCTAGCAGAAAAAAAGATGCTGAAGCCACTCATTGAGAAGGCTAGAGAGAAACAGTCGGCGGCCCAAAATGAAAGGTAATTTAATGTTTACTTTCTATACATGGCAAATCAACTATCACCTGTTTTAACCTCTTCCAAGCTGATCACGGAAAGAAGATGTGTAAGTAGGCAATTTGCTTGGAATGCCTCGGTGGTTGTGGCAATCTTTTTGTTTTTGTTTTGGCCTTCTCTATTTTGCCTGTCCATTGTTTTTGGACTATTTTGGATCTCTCGTAACTACCCATCGCTATGTATCACAATCTCTTGATTCCGGCCACAGTTTGCATTTCTTGACCACCTTCTTGCTCCTTTTCTTCCAAACGGTTGGCGCTGCCTATTTTCCTTTCATGACTCATGACAATGCATTATGTTATCGCCACAAGGCTGATTTCCTTAACTCCGTACGTAATAGCTGACTACTAACAGGCAATCTGGGATACCATATGGTGTACCCCATGGCATAATCTGCAACACGCCGGTTGATAAAATGTTGGAAGTTTGTAAACGTGCTACAAGGCCGACGCTAGATTTATCGTTTAAGCGGGCAAAGGGGACTTTTTGTGCATGTTTGAGTGGTTGTACGGAGTACCTTGAACATTACTACAAAAATAGACGGTGCAATTCAGACAGAGCATTCTTGAGATGCTTGGTCTCACTGATTCAAAAATAACACCGACTATTGTCGCACCCTTTGGGGGGCAACATTAGAGCGAGTGCCTAGACACTCCAATCTCATGGTGTGTGGTTCCCTGTCGACGTCAAACACCACATTGGGTGTTCTACAAAGTAGAAGCCGACGAACCTCCAGTGTGTCGATAGCTTTTTCTTCTCACTGGATATCTGTGAATTTATTTTAATTATTCCAGGTGAACAAGAGGATTATTATCCATGGTTCCGGAAAGCGGTAAAAGGCTCCATATATTAGGGGTGGGTATCGGGCCGGGCCGGGCCGGCCCGCTAAAACCCGGCCCGGATCGGCCCGTCGGGCCTGAAACCCGGCCCGGGCCCGGCCCGATAATGTTGCCGGGCCGGGTACCGGGCCGAGTCCACCAAAATCAGGCCCAGCCCGGCCTGTTTGGCAGGCCGGGTCGGGTCGGATCTTCTTGCGCTCCTCCGGTCCAATCTGCACTGGATGTCCGCCCGTCACCGCTCGCCTACCGAGTGCCAGCGGCAGGCACCCAACTTCGTGGGTGGCCGCCGGCAGATGCCGCCAGGAGGGCCGGCCGTCGCCCACCGAAAAACTGTTCAAGGGATCCAGAGAGGAAAAGGGAGAGGGGAGCAGAGAGGGAGAGGAGGAGAAGGGAGCGGGAGCAGAGACAGAGAGGAGGAGGAGAAGGGAGCGGGAGCAGAGACGGAGAGGAGGAGGAGGAGAAGGGAGCGGGAGCAGAGACGAAGAGGGAGGGTGGAGAGGGAGAAGAGGAGGAGAAGGGAGCAGAGANGGAGGAGGAGGAGAAGGGAGCGGGAGCAAAGACGAGAGGGAGAAGAGGATGAGAAGGGAGAGGGAGCGGAGGAGGAGGAGAAAGGAGCGGGAGGAGAGACGGAGAGGGAGACCAGAAGGGAGAGGGGGAGTGGAGAGGGAGAGGGAGAGGGATACGGGAAGGGAGAGGGGGAGTGCCGGAGTGGAGAGGGAGAGGGATGCGGGAAGGGAGAGGAGGGAGACGGGAAGGGAGGCAGCTGCTCTGAACATTGGTGGAAGGCTGGAAGCTCCAGCTGCTCCACCGTCGGGCGAACGTGAAGACGAGGGAGCCAGGGAGGTGCTCTCGCGAGGAGAGAGAAGATTGAGCGACAAATGAAAAAAAAATTAGGGTTTGATAAGTTTTATATTAAATTTGGAAAATTTCAAGAATGGTCCACCATATTTGCGAATTTTTCAAAAAAACAGTTATAACAAATTAATTTTCAGAAATTTAAGATGCAACTGGGCCGGCCGGGCCGCCGTCGGGCCAGCCTACCCGGCCCGGGTCTGCTGCCGGGCCGGTCTACCGGGCCCGGGCCCGGCCCGGGCCAGGTTTTCCCCGGCCCAGGCCTGGGCCCAAACGGGCCGGGCCGGGCCGGCCCACCGGCGGCCCGGCCCGACGCCCAGCCTTACCATATATTCCCTTTGCCAGTGTTGTCTTAGATAGCATCAATATCAATGATGGCAATGGTTACGTTAGTACTTAAAATGCTTCTAGCATAGCACTCATAGGAGTGGAACTAGAGATGCACCTTTTCATGTGCCTCCAGATGAGGATGGAACTAGAGATGCGCCCTTTCATGCTCCTTCACAACACTTCGATGGTAAGTTTCTTGAATTCCTTATTTTAGCGTAAAGGGTTCAGTTCTTAATCAGACCGCAAGCTTCATGTAAGTTTCTCTGGATTCGACCAGTTTGTTCCCTAATGTTGGTGATTGCGTTCTCTTCATCTCCTTTAAAAGAGAATAGAAGAATGCCCTAAGAGTGGGGTTCCTCGCTTCAGGGTTTTGCATTGCAGGGTAGTCGACAAAGTCTCTCTGCGCAAAGCTAAATTATACGAACTCAGTAATAAACGCCTAAGTGCACTTGGTTGGGGATTAGACTTGGGCCTTTTAAGCTGAAAAAGGTCGAGAGATCAACGTGGAGGTGCATCTAGCGGATGAACTGGGATACATCGGCCTAAACCCAGATGCTACTAAAGCACCGAAAAGATAATGTAGAGAACAGTTTAGAAAAAACAAGAACTGTCATCGCCATATCTTTTAGTGCCTTAACGTTGAGCAAACCCGAAAAGAGGAACTTCTAAAACGAGTAGTAGGTCGTTGGGGAAACATGTACATATTGCTTCTCCATCCAAAGAACTATAGCTAAGATGTTTTTGAATTATCCATTTACTCGAGAGCAAGAATTGGGCTGAAATTTCATGCGTCCAAACACATTCTGCACACATGCATCGCATGCATATTACGATTCTCACCTACCCAATGAACTATGCAGATTCAGAATACACCTATCTGCGTCTGTCAGAAGCAGCTTCTTTGTACAGAATAGTAAGTCCAAGCCTCTTTCACGTTCCAAAACACACTTAGAACACATTAGACATGTAGGCGTAGCCTTCACTGCTTAATTTGAAATCAGTATTGAATGACTTTTAAGCAATGAGCAAAGCATAATACCACCATTAGCTCGTACTGTCTGTTCAACAGCAGGCATAAGAAGAAGGAACAGGAGAACAGAGATCATAGGAAGTGAGTCCTCGATATTTAAATCTTAAAGCAACACCTAAAAGGCCTTTCTGCATCAATGATATCATCGTTAACAAGACACGAGCAGATAATGAAACAGCGGCAGAGTTAAACATGGAGCTCGGGGGTTCTCCTGTCCCTTCTGAATCTGAACAAGATGGTCTGCCATGCCATTCCGTTGCCTGCCATCATCGATTTTTTCTAATGGCAGAGGCACACGAGACTTAGATGAACGAGCCAGATAACAAAAATTATTATATGGTTTTACCATAAGATAACGACATTCTTAAACTATAACGCCCCAGGAAAAGATTAAACAATTAAATAGATAAACGTGCTCGCAGAGGTGACATCTCACTTCATTGCATTGTGGAGCAAAAGGCAAAACAATTGAACAAAACCGTGTTAGCATTGCCATCGTACCGTTCCTTTGAAACTTTCACGATTATACATGTGCAAATATTTTTTTTAAATACTCTAAGGAAGCACAAGAGAGTAGCACGTAGTGGCTAAGACGAATTTTTTTATAAAGAAGATTCCAACTGACACTCGAGCACACGGATGAGTACTTTGGTTCCACATAATGCAACCCCCACAGAAAAACGAGACTCCGGTTGCTCGGATTTCAGGTGCTTGCGTCACGCTTTTACTTCAAACATACTCTCTCTCTCTCTCTCTCTCTCTCTCTCTCTCTCTCTCTATATATATATATATATATATATATATATATATATATATATATATATATATATATATAACATTGCAGAATTTTGTGTTGCACAGTGTTTTTAGCAATGGTTCTAAAAAACTGTCATCTTCCAAAAGTGGGCACCCGGCAGATTTTAGCAATGATTTAAAAGAATTATCATCCGGTGCTTAGGGGGATATAAATCGAACTAATAATCTCATTTATGCCAATCTGACCAACTAAGCTAACTGTTTCGAAACTAAAAGATGGTCATTCTTAATTAACTGAAAACTAAATTGCCCAAAAGATAGATCGAGTACGTGATGCTGAGAATTTTAGAACACTTCCCCAGCAAATGCTCCAGAGACCATTTCTTTATGTCACCCCAGTAGACTGCAGGCTGAGTTTGAAAAATTTATCGGAGTAATTTCTACCGCAAGGATTTTAATAAAGGATGAACTGTGTACTTACAAGCGGGGACCTTACCGATTTTCTCAACCAGACGCTCCAATCAAAAGTCACGAAAGAAATGAAGGGGGTCAGTTGGCATCGAATAACACAAAGGAGGAGAGATATTGGACAGAAAAATGTGGCGCTTTCTCCCAAAACTTATTTTAGTTGCAACATAACGTTAATTACTTAATGAATTAAGCTTACAAATTCATCACCGGAACCGAGTCAGCATTCTCGAACTCACGTAATCAATCCGACAATCCTAGACTTCTCTCATGGTCAACCATTGACAAGAGAACATTTTGTGGGTGTTCTACGAATACACCTCAAAAGATTGAGGCAGATTCATAAAACACTATAAATAATGTTTCATAAACCTTACATAATCTTTAGAATAGATTCATGAGACAAACATATAATATCTCTGCTGCCAAAATGGCCCCTAACTGAGTCAAATATGAAAGAAGATGACCAAAAATTATCTACTTATCACATCATTAACAATTCCGATGTACAACACATGTCCTCATAATTTGTCATACATTGTTAGTATCTTATGAAATTATTAAAAAAGGCATTTATATACATTAACAGGTTATCTACAATAAATTAAATTGTATTTTGCCATGTACTATTAGTAAATCAAATAAGTAAAATAGTTAACTTGAACTACCGAATTGACTAGTCTGAGCCATCAAATGACTTTGACCGGTTCGATAATGATCCCTGGGAAAGTCTAATGAGCCACATGAGTTCCCAAGATTAACAATGCATGTTTTAATAGCTGTCATTCAAATCAAATTTTAAAAAATGGATGTAAATATTTAATAAAAATGATTCAAACCTTTTAAGACACCCTTTTTTCATCCTAAACCTCAATATTTAGCACTCTCACTATGGACTATTTGAAAGAAAAAAGGGAAATGAAAAGAAAATTGGCAGCTAGGTTGGCGGTCAAGCGCATTTTTGTAATTCACATTAAGCTAGAAACTAGAAATATTTCAAGCACTAGATCTTGTAACTATCATTATTATGATCAATTTTGGTAGAAAATTTGCTCCGGATGAGGTCCTGCGAACATATAAACTTGAACGTTCGATCAAGTTCTAAAGGTGGCATATTGAGGATGATTGACTTTTTTAAATTTATCCCTATATATTTTATTAAAATCATTGTTTATTATTCCAATTCTGCAGAAGTAAACCAAAATGGAAAACAACAGCCGTGAAGAGAGTGCGGTTCCGTTGTTTCATGAACAGTTTTCAAGGAAGGAGGGGATGGGAATGGGCGGGGAAGAAGAGCATCCCGAAGCACCGGCAAGAGAGGCGGAGGAGGGGAGGGATTGGTCCGACTGAACAGAAGGCAGCCATTACTGTTAATCATAAGAAACAAAAACACTCCATCATGAGTCAAATCGACGTCGCCACGTGGCCCTGCCTCGAGCTGAAACCTGTTCTGGGCTATGCCACACTCGCCGAAGATCCAGGGGGACCGACCTCGAGCTCAAGGGCAGCTAGAGATCAACCAGCGCAGGCCCCTCTCGTCCCCTTTCTCTTTTTTCTTCTTCACTCTTCTACTTTTCAAGTTTAAAAATGGAAAGCAAGTCTAGAGAGAGAAAGAGGGAGTTCAGGCGAAAAGTATAGACAGTCTTTTTCTGCTTTTTACTTTATGTGGGGAGAGAGAGAGAGAGGACTGGAGACTGGAGAGGGTCTTCGAAGTTCTCTCCTCTAACCGGCCTAGCTCTTAGCGCAGGGTCTCCGGCAGAGCAGAGCAGGCGGTTGGCCGGGGTTCAAGGGAACCATAGGGGCGAGGAGGAGAAGGCTGCAAAGGAGAGAGCACGCGAGGGGCAACGGCGTACGGTGTGTGTCTCCAGGTCACCAGCTGCGGCTGGTCTCCTAGATGCTACGCATTCTTCTCGATCCCATATCACTCCCCACCTCACGCACGCCCACGCCCTCTTTCTCTTTCTAGAAATTCTCTCTCTGACTCTTGTTCTCTCTCTTTCTTTCTTTAAGAAAGTCTTCCTATAAATGAGAGGGGAAATGGGCAGTCGAGATCTCGATCACAGTCACAGTCTCACTGCTTGAGTATCACCATCAACTGTGATCACCAGCTCAGAAAGGCAGAAGCATAAGTGAGAAGGGAAGAAGAAGAGGAGGCCAAGACGGGGTTGCCAACGTGGATGCTGGCCCTTGAGGCTGATAAATTGGAGGCCGATATGCACCGCCTTCTCACTTTGCTCCTCCACCAGGTTTACATCCTCTCTCTCTCTCTCTCTCTCTCTCTCTCTCTCTCTCTCTCTCTCTACATATATGTATATATATATATGTATATATATATATGTGTGTGTTTCTGTGTGTGTGAAACAATGGCTGATCATCTCCCGTCGTTGCACAGGGAGTGCTGGACGAGCAATTCTTGCAGCTGCAGCAGCTTCAAGACGAGACCTCTCCCAACTTTGTAGCAGAAGTAGTCACCATCTATTTCAGAGAAACTGAAAAGCTTTTGACAAATCTCCGAAAGCTTCTGTAAGCCTCTCTTTATCTGCGGTTCATATATAGCAATTCATGAAAGTTTCAGTGCAATTGCTTCTCAATCCTAATGAGGAAAACTAAACTGTTTCAATATGTTTTGGACAAAATGGGATTAAACGAAAAAGTGCTGAGAGAGAGTTCACGGACTATAAAAAGATGGGGAAGCATTTGAACCAGCTAGTGGGCAGCAGCTCCAGCATAGGGGCCAAACGAGTCAGAAACGTGTGCTTCGCCTTTCGCTCCCTTTCTGAGCAGCACAACAGAGCAGGGTTAGTACGATTCCTGGTGGCACCATTTTCGTCGTTCTTCGCTCCTTATGCGCTTCTCTTGCCATCCCTTTGTCTATCCCCAGATAGAGAGACATGCTTAAAGGAAGTGTTTCTTATAATTAATTCGTGGTTGGCTGTTGTACTCGCAGATGCTTGCGCCTTTTGGCGCACCTCGAGCACGAATATTGCCTCCTCAAGAATAAACTACACGAGCTCTTTCAGGTGTTCATCGAGATGCATGGCCGTTTCCTTTCTTTATAACTAAATTAAGCAGCTTCTCTTGCAGAAATTCCCTCTCATTTTCAATGACTAATTTTTACTGTGGATCGCAGATCGAGCAGCAACGCGTCTTGGCAGCGGGAGTGAGATACCCGATGGTGCTCCAGTGAACAGATGCTTGGTTGTCAATACGAATCGTAGCACTTGGTCGCCCATTCTGGTCCCTCACTCAGTTTGCTAGCAAATTTCACTGACAAAAAGAAAAGGAAGTATAAGAAACGAAACCTGAACCGGCATTGGCATGCAATACAAAATCAAACAACCTCAAAGAAGAGGAAGATGGAATGATCATTCGTTTGGTTGTAACAGTTGTTCCCTACAAGATGTCCGAAGACTGAATGAAATGAATATGCGTTGCCTTGTCTTTTTCTTCTTCTTCTTCTTCACCAACTCATCAATCAATCTGACTTCCCAGTTCTCGTCATCATCACAACATACGAAATACGTACTTTCCTTAGATAAGTTAGATTGGTACAAGCAAATTCACATTTCAGCAGATTAATTCAATTCTTAAGGATAAAAAGTCGCAAAAAGGTCCATTGGTTATTTTTGTTGAGGGAGGGCGGTCGGACACAGTAGACGAAGGTCAAGGCGTGCACCGAGAAATCTCGTCGGCAGTCTCCTGCCGCTGCTGCAGGCAGAACTGAAAAGTCTACGACCTCATTAATTGTTCCTGTTATGAATGTTGCACATGAGCAGCTTTCGCATCAACTGACTGTTTGACTGGCGCCCGGAGACAGTCAAAAAACTCATTTTCACTTTCCGCCATTAATTTGTTGGCCATGATTCGACAGTGGAATTTAACGTCTCACGAATATCTAACCGTTGTGCTTTACTCCATCAAATCAATATCTGTCTGCAAGCCAACTCATACAGCTTCTTGATGCTTACAAGTGCAAGTTAATGCATCTAATTAACTTCAGCAGACGTTTTTTCCTTTCTTTTTTGAATTTCTCTTGTTTATCTCAACGGCTATCTTTTTTACGCAAATTAATATTAACCTGTCTTTAATATGCATATCGTGCGGCTACCAGTACCACCTTTCAGAGCTTTGTTTTGAGGAGAACAACTCAAGGTCAATGATGAGACTGAGATGGGTCTGAAGGTAGGGATGACAGTATGACTGACAGATCCGGTCTCTTTCTGCTTCTTGTTTCTATTGACGAGTGTGGCAGTAGCCATGCATGTAAGAAGCATTCTACGCCACCTGATCGTCCAGTGGCGAGGACGATTTCTCTCTTTCTGTCTCCCTGTCATCGAACATAAATTAATGTGACGAAGACAAAATAGTTTACGCTTCCAACAGCTATTTTTATTTCCTTTCAAGATCAAAAGTAATTCCTGTTGAATGAAAAAGCGGGTAGTCAAAAGAAGTCCTCTTCCACGATGATAATACTTCAAACTAAGATTTTGATTCCAGAAATTTATGTGACCTGTTTTACCCCCCGGATTTAATTTACGGCGCTTCGGTTCCTTTTTTCCATGAATTGATGATGCCTCTTGATATACCTGGGCTTAAATAAAGTTTTTTTTTCATGATTATAAGCAGCTAAAACTCTTGGACATATACATAATTTTTTGACATATCAACATCTTTTCTGCTTTGCATGCACAAGACACTTACAACCCATCACTCCAACAAGAACACAAGTCACTTTTTGTTTCTGATCTTTAGGCGGTAATGATATTAGAGACAGTAAACCCTTCAAGTTGAATGTAATACTTACTCTCTTAAGATGTAGGGGTAATAATGCCCATGAGCATCGAGATTCACTTGTCCGACTCCAATCCAGCTAAACTATGCTATGCCCCTTGAAGCATCATCCTCTTCCTTGCTATTCATAATGTTTTAGTTGTGTTTTTGAAACTTGTGAATGAAAAGAATAAGGATGTTTCGGCAGTTAAATCATGCTATCTAAATGTATGCATGAACATGTTAGACCTGCTTGTTAATGGAATTGATCGAATTTTGATGGTGGATTTCAGAAATAGTTAAAGGTGAAAGGATTGCTTACGAATAAGCGAAGCATGCATGACTTACGGTGGGGAAAGGAAAGCTTTCTCTATTCCAAGCCACGAAAAACTTCAGAAACTCAAAAGACAAAGAAGCAACGAAACGACCCCAAATGCATTGCACAACAAAAAGCCAATCTTGTATTTGTCTTTTCTTTATTCAGAAGCAAATTAACATGTTTGAGTCATGACTCATGATAGAACTTTTGAATTCGGTGGCTTCAGACTATTTGCAAGCCATGTTTTCTTCTTTAATAATGACAACCAGACTTGAAAACAGATAATTACTCACATGGACTATCTTCTGCATTCTATGAACATCATGATTCATGCTATATAACTCCAAGAACTAGAAAGAGGGTTTGTCTTTTCTAAATCTCAGATCAAGATGATGACAGGCAGTTCTAATTCAAACTACTGGACGAGAACATTTCATGGAAGGAGTGTAGGAAAAGTTTCACCTTATATTTACAGGTGGTGAACCGTCCATTTATGCCCCATAATGCTAAGCTTTACAAGAAGTTTAGATAACACATGCTTCCACCAGTTTAGAAAGGCTCTTATCACTAGAGCGAAAAGACAAAAATGAACAGGTGAAGCTGTTAATACACTGCCTCAACTATATTAAACAAGATCAGTATCCTTTGGTTGTGTCCAATAACCCTTCATATCTAAGTGGAGATCATTTGTCATCAATTTGCAAGATTACTGACCTCAACAGAATTAACTTTATGAATAAATTTTTTGGATTTAAATTTCATACATAGTCTGGTTCAGATAATTTGAGTTGTTCTGACCCGACCAATTGCGTAAATGTGCGTGTTGGACATGGTTGACAATATACTGGTCTTGTCATTTTTTGTGTGATTTATTTTTACCACAATCATGTTTCTTGATCCTACAATTTGATCCAGCTTTAAAGCAGTATGGCTAATAACTTTACCAATTACCATTCATACAGGAGCACAGAAAATTTCCAAACAAGAATGTGGAATTCTAGTGAAAAATATACGTTCGTGCTTACAGCTAGTAATAGAGCTACAGTGAGACTGGTGCTGGCCACTGCCCATGTCAGCCCTTGAAATATTTTATTGTGATGGAGCTGGACCTGGGTCCAGTCATGTGGGCACCCAGGTCAGTGTCCTGTAACCACCCATCCCACTAAGCTAGAGCCCGGAAAGTGTCCCTCAGCGAAAATTTTCTGGGTCCGTCACTGCTTACAATAAGCAAGCTAAAGAAGCAACTTACTGCTGCAGTAGTACTGCTACCATAAGATGATTAATATATGTCTCTTCTTCCTTTATCTCCATTTATCTGGAAAATTAAGGCTAATTCCCAAGGTCATGTATGACTTTCTTCTCCTAAGCTAGCAGAGGCTCAGTGAATACTTACCAAGTTGAGAAGTTGCATCACGACATTAACAAGCAATTTGGATGTGATCTCGAAGAGGCAGGTCGTGCAGCAGATGAGAATTGGTTTGAAATCTGCCATTTTTCTCAACCATTTGTCATATGGTACTCATAATGATAAGGAATACAGCCATTTTCGGGACAAGCCCACTTGGAATGTGTTGGTAGCCTCTTTCCTTCAACCACCATTTCAAGGTTGTTTTATATGATAGTGTACAAGCAAGCTCCAAACTTAATTTGGTCTAATTTCTTGATCAGGACACGAAACGAGTCTATTGCTTGCTTCCACTAGTTTCAATCATACAATAATCATGTTCCACAAACTATAGGACAGGAACACAACTAGTGACCTGGTGAAGGAGAACAAATTAGAAATTAATTGAATTCAAAGCAATCAATTAAGTATTGTGCCTGACAAATGGGCTCTCAAGCTTTCCCCATATTTCTCGAATCACCCTCCAAATAAAAACGTGAATTTAGAGGAAAATTACTTTCCTCAAAACAAAATATCTAAAAAAATATTAGGGAAAACTGTTTGACATATATTTTAATATTTTGCTTTGAAAAGAATAATCTTGTAAATTGTGTTTTTCAATTCACGTTTTGTATTTGGAGCTAGGCAGTGACTTGATAATTATACAAAAAACTTCACAAGTTGGGTGCATTTGTAACTTTTTTTTTTTCTACATATCTTATGTTTCAAATAGGTCAGCAGCAAGGATGAAACGCATTGGGGGATAGGAGGGGATGGGTTGATGTACATGCCTGAAATAATTGAACCATATCTTCCATACTGCACTTTAATTTTTCATTATGAAGATGTGTTTTCTTTTTGCCCTCTTAAAAATGATGGTAGCAATCTGCAAGGGGGTATATGCTCATAGCTTGTATATGGATTTTCAGCAGAATATAAATCATGAACAAACACATCTTGCTTTACAGATACGCACAAATGATTCTACGGTCCACCCAAATACTTCAGGCCCAACTGCTAGTCTTTATCAAGCCAAATGAGCATATCGATCTCACATGATTTAGACTCGCGATACACCACAAAGATGATCCAAGAAAAATACTCAAGGTCCACATAGTGAAGCGGATCCAAATCTATCAACAGATACAAACCAAACATAGATTGAAAACCAAATCCTTGAAGGGTCATTTGGCAATTGGAACAATAGCATACTGTTTTCAGAGATTGAGGTATATTCATGAAACAATATGTTATTGTTTTAATTGTCAGACAATCTATAAAAGGCCATTTGGCAAGTGGAACAGTTCTTAACTGTTCCATCACAAAAAAAAAAGAATGTTTGAATGTCCATACTTGCTCCAAGGTAATTGTCAACGAACTGTCTCCTATTCTACCACTCAAAGCTCCTTGACTCCAAAAGCCAACTTCACTCCCTTTCTCGTTTCCTTCTCATTTGAAACGCGTTGCTCCTGGAGCACTTTTTTAAAATATGAAGCCTTCATCACGTGTTTCACAGCATAACAACTTGGTCAATTCAGCATTTAGAATTTAGGTACATACCCAATTTCATGGCTATTGGCCGGTGCCTTACACAATTCTAAACGAAGATGTTTCTTTAAAGTCTTGTAGGTAAAAGCACGGAAAGATCGCTGCCATTCGGACAAGGAGAAGGTCAAATCATGTACAATTGAAGAAGGAAGGCTGTAAACATATTTCTCTTACACAATTCTAAACGAAGATGTTTCTTTAAAGTCTTGTAGGTAAAAGCATGGAAAGATCGCTGCCATTCGGACAAGGAGAAGGTCAAATCATGTACAATTGAAGAATGAAGGCTGTAAACTTATCTCTCTCTCTTTCGATATATATATATATATATGCACTGTAATTGCCTTTATGGCAGGGGAGTTTCCAAGAACCATACCTGTCCCAGGTGCCGCAATAAAACGGAACCTGTGGCACGGCCTACCACCATGCCCTATGAACATGGCACTAAAAAGAAATCCAGAAGTCCACATGTGACAAGTTTTTCACTCAACGTGCTTCCTTATACCTCTCCACGGCTGCCGATCTTGAATACGAATTCACATCGTGGTATACCGACAAGTATTGAACAGTTGAGCTTATTTTGAGAATATACCAAGAACACTCGAACGATTTCGGAAAGAAATTTCTTCTTTCAATAGCTTCCGCACAAAAGTAGGTTAGGAAATCGCTGGTATCAGGTGGCGGAGTCAACAACAGCGCATGAGAATCGTGGTCTATGGCCCAGGCGTTTCCTTCTATCGGCTAACCTGATTTTCTCCCTACCCTCTTTCTTCTTCTCTCTCTCTCTCTCTCTTATTAACACGCTCTTCTCCTTTCCTTCCCTGCGTTTATTACGGTCTCGTATCTAAACCCCCGCCGGGGCTCTGAACGTGTGAGCGCCGGAGCGTTTCTCTCGCATTTTGTCCCAAAATGACTTCCCGGAAGAGCCCGCCTCGCGGGTGCAAGAACCCACCTGAATCCGCTGCTTCCCCTCCTGAATCTCATGAACCACCACTGCGCACCGTTGGAAGCAAGAAACTCAAGGAAGACGACCATTATGATGCCGGAGACGACGGCCTTGGCACCCTCAAGATGATGGTCATGATGATCCGTGCCCTGGCAGCTCCTCCCAAGGGCTTCCACCACAAGGCTTTCAGCCAATCTGCTCGCCATCCGGTTACCGGAAAGTCCCCCGTGGTGTGGTGGTCTCGCCCTCTCGGACAGGTCATACTGGAGGTTCTGAGATTCCACCCGATTCCTTGTGCATTTGCCGTCTCCCTGCTCTTCTTCATGGGGGTTGAGTACTCCCTGCTCATGGTTTCCCCGTCTTCCCCTCCTTACGATCTGGGATTCGTCTTCACCCATAGCCTCCACCTCTTCCTGGCTCGGCGGCCCTCCCTCAACACCATCCTCGCCGCCCTCAACACGGTACTGTTCCCTAATCAAATATCTGTTTACTGTTTCATTTGCCCAAATGCGTCATAGATTTTATCGCCGTTGCTCGAATTCTCTGATGGCCATGGGTACTGAAGCATGTCGTCGGCAGACTAAATCTTTTTCATTTTGTTTTCTTTTTCTGGCACATTTATGTTTCTCTCTTTTGGTTTTGGGATTTTAAACGCATGGTGGTGATCGTGGTTGTGACAAATCGGAAGCAGGTGTTCGTGGGGATGCAGACGGCCTACATCCTGTGGGCATTGCTTGTAGAAGGCCGGCCGAGGGCAGCCATCGCCGCTCTGTTCATGTTCACATGCCGAGGGATCCTGGGCTACGCCACTCAGCTTCCGTTACCAAAGGTAATGAAAACCATTCTCTTCTCCCCGTTTCATCCTATTCAAAAATTGTGCACTTTATGAGAATCAACTCCTGGTGTCAGACGATCCAATCTATCGGAGGAATCGTATCAAAGATTAAAAAGCTTTCTTAAGTGATACCCTGCTCAACGCCTAATATTTACTCGGAGGTTATGGCGCATGTGCCATTACTAGTGAAAATGATAAAGTTTTTTAATAACATCAGTACTTAAACAGCATATCATTGGCACCGTCTACCTAATTAGCGCCAAAGAAGATTAGGAGTTCAAACTCAAAGGAGTTACAATGGCTCCAAGGAGTAACTTTTTAAAGAATCTTTCAAGTTTCAACAGTTCGAACTAGACTAGTATGCATGTCTTACTACAAAATGAATTACCAAGGACCATCTATGAGACTTTTGAATGTTAGCGGCCGGTCAATATGCGGCCGTAAACGGTGGAGGTTCCGACTTCAAGAGAAGAAAAATTAGAAAATCGGTGATGTTAACAATCCATAATCTACTCTGCATCCTGCATTTTCTTATAGTAGTATAAGGTCGATGCTTGGACTCATTTAGGTTTACTTATCATAAGTGGGTCTGATCCATTGTCATCAAAGAACATCAATGTAACAAAAGTAGCGGTGGAAAAGGGGGTCTAATCCATGGTGTGGCACGAATGGCAGGAATTTCTGGGTTCCGGCGTGGACTTCCCGGTGGGGAACGTTTCTTTCTTCCTCTTCTTCTCAGGGCATGTGGGCGGCTCCGTCATTGCCTCCATCGATATGAGGCGGATGCAGAGGTGGGAGCTGGCGTGGATCTTCGATGCCCTCAACTTCTTGCAGGGGCTGAGGCTGTTGGCCACGAGGGGCCACTATACCATCGACCTAGCCGTTGGCGTCGGCGCCGGCTTCCTCTGTGACGCACTCGCCGGCCGATACCAGGAGATCAAAAGTACAAGCAGCAAGGACGCTTGGTCACCCACCGCAACCCTTCAGCAGCAGCAGCTCGTCCCGGTCGTCCAACAACCTCTGCTTGTTTCCAAACCACATCCATCTACCCCCCTATAGTTTAAACTTTAACACGGTTGTTGCAATTTCCTGTTGTTTTGTTCAATCACCGTAATTTCTCGACACCCAAAAAGCAAATATATATATATAGGGAGAGAGAGGTTCTTCTTTCTGGTTGTTGATTAATGAAAGCAAGAGTTCAGTTGGCACAGAGAAAAGGAAAAACGGGGCCATGGAAAGGAGGACGGTTGAGTTTCTTAAATTAGAAACTTCACTTATGATACACCACCTCCACATATTCGGCGGATTCACGGCAACGCCGCGTTGTTTGGTCCGTGGGTCCGTCCTCCATTGACAGATGGGCGATTGATAGCGAGAGAGAGAGAGAGAGAGAGGGGGGGGGGCAGGAGGCAAAAGATGGAAGACATTGACAGCATTGTATGGGCCATGGCGATGAATGGGGAATCTGCAGATGGGGTCACGTGACTGCTCATTGGCATTGCGGATTCGTGGAGGGAAGGATCTAGGCACGGTTGGGGGCGGCCACCGGATTCCTCCAAGTTGTGGAAAAGTCCGCTCAGCTGTCACGGAAATGGCTTCCTGCCAGCTGCTCACGACCACTCCGTCCACAATTACAAATCTATTGGCCCTTTCGAAAAGGTCGGATGCCCTCGCCGGCGAAGTTTCTGTGTGTAACTGAGAGAGGTGTTCCAACCAGCCATTACGCCTTTAGTTTTTGTTGGAAGATCATCTTTCCATCTTTTTTCTTTTAAAACATTTAACTGCACAGACGTGAGCTCCAAATTTAGTTCACTTCAAGGAATCGATAAAGTCATCATGTCCTTGGCAGTTGGCATGTTTATACCTCATATAAGATTTTTTTTTTTTTAAAGAACTTAAAACTAGCAGCCTGAGTTTTTTGCCGTGTGAAGTCGCGTTTGCATCCGCGAAGAGAAAGAAGGGATCCATGTGAATGCTTCAACTTTGTAAAAAAACGTACCCAATTAGATTTGTCAGAGATTTAACACGAAAGCTGATTCACAAGTCTCTCTCTCTCTCGCTTTATTTTACGAAGTAATCAAGTAAATAATGATCATATGGATTGATTACATGTCGCGTAGATAATTTGTTCTTTTCTATCGCCAGCTAAAAAAATCGCTTGATTCTGCTCCACCAATGTGTACCTCTCTCTCTCTCTCTCAATCAAGGGTTTCCCAAGAACACAAGAGCATAGAGTTCTTGGGCCTTTGGTTTTTTGGTTCTAGAATGAAGAAAAGCCCCTCTCTTGGAATCGAAGGTTTTCTAAACGTGGAAGAGCAAACAGTTCTTAGGTCTCTCGTTTTCTAGCTCTAGAAAGGGAAATGGTCTCTCCCTTGGAATAGAGAGCTTCCCAAGCGCAGAAGAGTAGAATTCTTGGGGCTCTAGTTTTTTGGGTCTAGAAAGGAAAAAGGTGAGCTCGAATGCCACCTCTTTATCTCCTTTGTCTTTTATATTGATCATAGGTTCGTGGTTGAGTTAGGGTGTGTTAGGGCATCACGTGCGCAGGCAGCAGTAGCAACTCTGCCCCTTCAGCAAACGATTCCCTCTCTCTCTCTTTGTGATCTTTGACATGGTTCTTCACTTGCAACAGAGTATGCTGAGTATCATCTGCTTTGTGAATTCGTTTTTCTATTGAGGACCAATTTGGTAATAAATTGTGATTCATTTTCATTTTTTAAGTTTCAGTTATTGTTCTTGTTTTGTGGCAGGGTATGAAATTAGGTGCAGACGACCAACTTTATGGTAGGGTATGAAATTAGGTGCAGAAGACCATCTTTGTCAAAGGGCTTGAAATCCTTCTTTCTGTTTTTCAAACTCTTCTGTTGCTCTGCATCAGCTTGGTCTCGTTCATTTGTGGGTAGCGAGGATAGATGAATCTCATCCTTTCATGGTGCCTCTAATAAGGAAGAAATGGAGTGAGTAGGAAGAGCCGATCTTCAACTATAAGTGTATGCCGGCATATGGCACCCTAGCATTTCTGCTCTTACTAAGTTTGATCCACATTTTTTTGGATAAATTTTCTGATGCTAACTATGAACGTAGACGCAGATGGCCTGCTGCTTGGGTACTTTGTCTACTTAGTTTACGAACATAGTGGCTTCCATTTAGCTTATTGTATTTGGTTATGCATATCAAGCTCTCTGCTTAATTTAATATTTATCATGCTTTATCTTCTATTGTCATGTGTACCAATGTTCTTGAAAGCAACTCATATTCTGCTGAAGGCTTTGACAATTGCTTGCTTTTCCTTCATCATCCAGCAGTCGTATCATCACAGTTTTCTTTCTTTTTTTTTTCTTTACCTTTTTAATGTCATGTTGTCATTTACTTGTCCACGTTGTGTTAAAAAGTTGGAACTAAATTTCTTTGCTTTCGTGTATAGTATGAGAACTAAAATTTAGTTATATGTTGTAAAATTGGTTTTAGGAAATTAACTTTTCCTCATTCTTCCAGCTATTAAATTTATTATTTCATCGCTTCTGCTATGTTTAGTCCTCAATTGAACTCGAATACAATCTGAGTTGTGAACAGTTGCTATTGGGATTGTTGTTGCTGTTTGGAACTGGAAGTTTTTAGCTATATGTTGGTTGTGCTACAAAGAACCACAGTATGAGATGACTCACTCCTTACAGGTTTGCATACTACATTCCTAAATTTTTAATGATAAGAAAATGAACTACATGTATTTTACTATACCAAAGCACAGAAAAAAGGATGATTTAACATAAGAAAGCATCTAACTTAACATTTGGCCTCCTTAGTGTCTCTTGGTTAGAACTTAGAAGCTTAGCACTAAGCACCATAAGAATATGCTGATCTGTATGGTCTGTTTTAGTGTGAGTCGAGTCGTTAAATGTGATTAAAGCTCTAATTGATCAGATAGATTGCATGTATCTAACTCAAACTGGATCCAATTTTTGGATATGAATGAAGGCAACGATCAAATGGTAAGTATATTTACTCTGGCTTGAGACATTAGCCTTGAGTGTATATATGTGATCTAAACTTATGTTTGTCTTTTATAATGTTTTGTATCGGTCCTTAGATGAATGAATAGCCAGTGATATTTCTCTAGAAAACTTAATATAGCCAAACTATCAGGTTCATATTAGAGAACTTTTTTCGTTTTGGTAGAGGAAAAACTATACCGGTGCAAGTGATCATCGCTATAGATATCACTCCAACTCCCCCGGCCTTGGCTTTGTGATAAACCAAGAAGTTCGAATACTAATTGGCTCTCCCTCTAGTATTTTTTTTTCTCGATTTTGTTTTAATTTAACAAGAATTCTTCTTGGTAAAATTTAACAAAATTATTGCCCATTTATAATTACTGGACTTTTTTCTTTAGCTCCTGCTATGAGAACACGAAATCTCATGAACAACACAACCCCCCATTTTTATCATGCAGCTCTCCATTAATTAGTTCATTTAGTCGATGAACGCTCACCATCAGCTAGCCACCTTTGATTTTCCTATGAGCGTGAAAGGAAGATTGGACCTTTGATTTCCCTATGAGCGTAGGTGTCGGGGGTCTGGTTCAGTTGGCAGACCCATGGTTAGAAACCCAAGTGGAGTCAGGAATTTTTATGTTACAGAAATCTAATTATGGTTTAAAAAAATTTAACAAGAGCTGAAATATTAGTTTTTTACTTTTTTTATACAAGTAAAGTAAACTTTTTAAACTTTTACATCTAAAATTTTTAACTTCTTTAAAATACGAAGGGGGTCAGAGTTTCTGCCGGCCCTCCGTGCTCCACCCCTGGTTAGAAGCCTTTGATATTTTTACAAAAAAACAAACAACATTCGATACTTGAGTAAATAACAAAACACGGCTCCATTTTTAAAAGTTAAGAAGTAACAAAATGAAACTTTAGAATATCTCTTACAGCTGGAAATCTAGTGATTGTCTTTTCATTCCAAAAGGGCTTCGTGGAAGTGCTAACTCTTCTGTCTAAAGATGGAATATATTCCAGATTTTGATGCTTGTTTTACTGAGCCAGGAAAAGTGTCTGTGTTTTTGAATCAGAGCATGCAGCATGCTTTTAAGACAAAGTGTGCAAGTGAAAGAAGCAAAGGCAGAAGGTAAAGATTCACATCGGACCATTCACCAAACCTTCTAGGTCAGATTGAGCTGACATCCGTTGTGGTCGTTCATTAAAGTATTATGACAGGTGATTAATATTTGGCCATACAAGTTGCATATACCTATGATTTCAAATTGAGAATTTAGATCCATGAAAGCCTCGTCCTAGTTGTTTCTTAACTTGCTATGCAGCATTGTCAGGGTGAAAGCGAGCCACCTAGAAGGTCTAAAGATGTTTCGGGACATAGATGAACCTGTAATATACCCACCAACTTGAGTGTCGCACTATCTCTGTTTGTGAACTTAGGACACACGGGAATTAAACTGCCGATAAGAATCTCACCTGCACACCAATCCTACCAGCTATGTTAAGCTTCTTTGGTAGTCGGTATAATGATTAAAAAAACCTTTGGTTTCTATCAGTGGCGAAGTCAGAAATTTCTTGTTAAGAGCTTTCTAATTATAAATTTCAAATTTGAAGGGGCACTCATATGTAAAAAAAATTAAAAATTAATGAGCTTTAGTGGTCTGGTGTAGGCAATTGCCCACCCCAGCCACAACGTGGCTGCGCCATTGCAAACTAAACTTGTTCAGGGATAGAAGTTAGGCGGGTTTGATACACCAGATAATTTCTCCAAAATCTGGGGAAAAAATTCTACAACTGACTTTTTTCATGTGCAGCTAATGCTCTAGCGTCAGTATTTGCTGCTTAACAAGATCGACTAAAACTACAAATTTTAAAAGATTTACCTCGCGTTCAATACAAAACAACAGGAATTTCAAAGATAAATCTCTAGATAAGTGCTGGGAGGATAGTTTTCGTGGAGCTATTTGGTTTATGCAGAAAATGTGCAATGGGCAAAAACATGGCAAGCATTCATATTTTATAAGTACATGCATATAATGATGCATATCTTTAGCTTAGATCGTTTGAAGTGTCTAACTAACTTCATTTCCGAACTTAAGTTAAAATACAAGCTGCCATCGATGCTAGAGAAAGGGTGGGAGACTAGCAACTGTCAAACAAATACAAGCTGCCATCGATGCTAGAGAAAGGGTGGGAGACTAGCAACTGTCAAACAATGACACGTTTTCTCGTGTTGTCTTTCAGGTCTAGTTAAATCATTAGTTCAATAAACAAAATGACAATGATCCTCTTTCTTTCTTTTATAAAAGTGGAAGAACTTGTGTGCTTCAAAGAAGAACGTTCCAGAGCACAAGAAGATAAGGGTTTCACTTTAAGAATCTTTTTTAGCTAATGCACCCCAAAAACTGTGGTGTATATATATATATATATATAGAGAGAGAGAGAGAGAGAGAGAGAGATTGATAAAAACCAAATATTTAGGTAACGGATAAAAACCAGACCCATTATTTTTTGTCAAAACTATTTTGATATAAAACATACAAGTTGTTTTTATGAAAAAAATTGATTCTTCTATTATCAAAATGTTGATGCTATTCATTTTTGCTTATTATAAACATACTATTAAAACCCAAAAAATGATCAAGTTAATATGTATTTTGCATCAGTCTATCCTTAAAATCATATTAGTAAGGTTAGATTTGAAAAAGATTACTAATCACTCGTGTGTGTGTGTGTGTGTGTGAAGACTTGGATTTCTCTAGCCGTCAGAATGTTCTAGCCTCTCAGACATGCAGCCCGATTAGCATCGGACAGTAATATAGCATTGGCGCGTATGTACGTGTATGAGATTGAGTCATCAAGACAGTATATATATATAACCAAGGCCGTCTATCTAAAGCATGATGTAAAATAATATTAGATAATGAAAATACCTATCACTTTCTTCTTTTCATTTTTTCCTTATAAAGGTCGATCGTGTGGATTGGACAGTGCAAATTAAATGGCTGATCGACTCTTAAAAACTAGTCACCATTCAATTTTCTATAATGCATATATGATCTTGCTTTTCTCTCAACCACTTAATTTGACAAAAGATCAAGAGCTGTCCTCTAACTGCACATCCAACGTCTATTATATATATATATATATATATATACACACACACACCTGTGTGCAAAGAAAAAAAAAAACCAAATTCTTCTCTTCCGCCAATCCAAGTTTTTGAATTTTCAACATCTAATTTGCGCCATGTTTTATGAACAGGTCCGATGTTAGATGAAAGCCCAGTTATAAGCAATTGGTTTTTTCTAACTGGACATGAATCTTCTTGATTAACAGCATTTTCATGTCGGCTTCAAGTTTTGGTGGAGTAGTTACAAACGACGTCGCCATCGATTGAAGCACGATCAACGGATCGATCATCGCGTCATGGTTAATTTGGATTACTCCCTGAGGATCTTTGATGGGGGCGATCAGCTGTGGACTAATAATTCTTTCAACTAAGTGATTACTCATGTCAAGGGAGTCGTTGATTTATTATTTGCTTGCTTTTGCAACGAGAAAACTGCATACCATACTTTTGACAGAAACAGTTCTTGCCTCAGCTCTCAGAAATTTCCGGCATAAGCGATGGATTGAGGAAAAGCAGTGGGCGCAAGAACGTGAATGTGCCGGATTCAGACCGGCGGCATTCATCATGTTTGATTTATTTGTTCATGTACTTGAATTTGAATTCGGATTCGAACTCGACCAAAGAAAAGTTTAAACTGTGTTTGGCTTTTGAAGTTTCAACTTGAAATCTTAATCAGATATAAGACGTTGGACTGTAACTTTCAAATTCACAACCAAACCTGAACCGCAGTTCCTGTCTCTTAAAATGTATAGATGTTGGACATAGGCAAATTTAGTTAGCTATATAGTGATGTTCATTATCGATTCAGATACTTATTTATTAAAACCAAATGTGAATCCGGTCGATGTTATTTCTTAATTGGATGTTAGAACTTTTTCAGATTGAAAAAAACAATTGGGTCCGATGCTCAATGTAATCTGATTCATTGACATCCCTTTTAAGTGAATGTCCAAACTCAAGCATCAGTAGGTTCAATTCATTATCCATGGATTCCAACTCCTTAAAAGATCTATGAGATCATTGACCAAGCATCTTCCTTTTTCCCTATCTGTTGCCGACAGCAGATGCCGATTACTAGTGTGCATTCAGACTTCAGACTTTTGCCACTTTCATAACTGGATTCCTTCTGCTTTGAGTGAATGCTACAGAAAGGTAAGAGGTGAAAGGACTTGATACTCTTCAATTGAAGATATACGGAACGTCTTCAAAAGGAGACGGTATATATGCTGGCATTCAAACTTCTGCTTTTTCGACCACCGAAAGGTGAAACTAAACATGTTTCTCAGTTTTCAATTATAAAAAAGAGAATAGTTTGCCCCCCCCCCCCCCCCCCGGTTCATTGTCTAATTGGTTTAAATAGCGTTTGGTGTAGTTATTTTTGCAGCAAAACTAGATTATTTTGTTCAAATCTAAATGTTATTTGGTGAAATTTTCATCTGAATTCAAATTCAAATCCACGCCACTGGAGTTGAATCCAAATATCAATGTGTTCTAATAACAGATTCAATAAAGAAAATGAATAGAAGCAACTTCGATGCAATATTATGTTTGGCCGGATCAAATTTGAAGTCAAGCTGAGGAATCCAACAACCCATCAAATTCATTCAGACATTTAATAATTATTCACTTGATTTGTTAATATATGAGGCCAGTTTGATGGCTTGGTAGACTATCTTAGGAACTTTGACGAGACTTGAAAAATCAGAAGGCTACACCAAACTCCGGCCGTCAGTACAGACTGCAGACATTCAGAAGTGGCCGTCATACCTCCATGTCCTCAGATTTGGAGGATCACAACATCGGTTTAAGACAGTGACAGGACGTTGACTGCTTCCGTCTGCCACCACATACCTTAGTTGGCGCAGATGACTCGACGTTGGATTCTCCGGCGATAATTTTGGAGAACCAGCACACTTTATGAGGTCATCCAATGAGACACGTAGAAAGAACAAGAGAGAGTCCAAGAAAGCGACCAGGCGACTCCATGGATGAAGAAGCTTAGGTTAGCTAAGCTGCAACGTCGCACATTAGAAACCAAATTGGCTGGATTGGGACCCGAGAAACATATTATATTACTAGTTGCATCGAGAGACGAGAGAAAACTATTTTATTGTAAGAGTTGCATCGAAGCGTTTGACGAAAGTCACTGTAACTTTAATGATTTTCAATTTCCTGCAAACCCATTTCAAGATTTGCTCGATCTCTCTCGCTGACGTAAATGAATCAAGCGTCAAGATCATTTATCTAGAAGAAGCCAAGCCTGGAAGCCCGGCTCAAGTCTTGGTGCAGCCATTGAGTAGCAGCTCAACGAGAAAGGGTGCAAGCGAGGGACAGCGCAAAAGGGACAGATGAGGAGCTAGTTGGGTGGGGTGAGAGTGGGTCACAAAAAATGCAGATGGGCACCTGACCCGGCCGTATATGTGTGTGTCTGTGCGTGGAGGCGGCAGCAGAGCAATAGGCAGAGAGCGCAGAGGAGATGCCCATCATAAACGGGGGGAAGAGGATTCGAGGAAGGGCGGACGATAAATAGGGGGAAGGCAGCCGGTTCTTGTGCTTCTCTTGTCATACATCCCCTGAGTTTGGTGCTGTCTGAGTCCTCCATTTGTTGCCGAGACAGAGGGCGGGGAAACGCTGATACCAGGAAGCGGCAGAGGAGGATGAGCCAGGAGGGCCAAGCGGAGAACGAGATGGTGGAGGAGGGGTGCTTCTGCTTCGAGCAGGAGAGCCTCTTCACCGTCAGTAAGACGTCGCATTTCTTCGCCGGCGACGGGTTCAACGTCTACGATTCCAAGGGGGAGGTCGTGTTCAGGGTGGATAACTACGGGGGACCAGATACGAGGGATAGAGACGAGGTGGTTCTCATGGACGCCCAAGGCAACTGCATCCTCACCGTCAGGAAAAAGGTTCACCCTCGTCTCCTCTTCCTCTACGTCTTCTTCTATTCGCGTTACTTTCACATCGGGCCCCGTAGGAAAAGCCTGGATGCCTCTGTTCAGCTTTCTCTCTTCTCTTATTTGTTCTTCTCTTCTTGGAAACTTTCATTCATTTGATCACATCCACACCAGCAAAAAAAAAAAAAAAGACAATTAATTAATGTGTTAAGCCCCCCTGATCTTCCCGTCTGTTCACCTTCTTGAACCAAACTTGCACACACGGATAGAAGAAGAAAAACTAACATTAGTCGTCTCCGGAAATGGGAAAGCAGAGGCCGAGCCTCCACCATCGGTGGGAAGGATTTGAAGGAGAGAGGAAAGACGGGCAGAAGCCCAGCTTCAGCGTGAGGAGGTCGTCCATCATCGGCACCGGCAGCAGCAACACCTCCGTCACGGTGGAAGTGTACGGCAGCGACGCCAACTCTATCTCTGCCGAATACCAGATCGAGGGGTCTTACCCTCAGAGATCCTGCACCGTTTACGACAGCAGCTCGAGGGAGACGCTGGTAGAGGTGAGGAGAAAGAAGGTGAGCGACGAGGTCGTGCTTGGGAAGGATGTCTTCTGCCTCTGCGTCAAAGCCGGGTTCGACAGCGCCTTTGCCATGGGAATGGTGCTGGTATTGGACCAGATCTACGGGGATCAGCCCGCTACCACCTTGCACGACGCCCCTGCCATTACACCCACTCAGCAGCAACTCCCTCTGGAGACCTCTTAATGGCCTTCATGTATCACCTGTAAGAACAAGGAGACGAAGACTCTGTGTGCGTGTGCAAACACGTGCTTGTGTGTGTTTTCGCGTGTGTGGTGTGTGGGGCTGTAGTCAAGTGTTGCTGTTCTTCATGGTCGACAAAGACGAATTTCGCCGATTCTGTATATGACCCCACTATCTCCGTCGAATTCCTTTTAACATGACGAGACACGTTTTCTTCGTGTTCTCTGTATGACTCGGAGGAAAGATTTTTCTTTCAGCAAGTACCGGAGAAAAACGAGCTTCGGAAATCAGTATATATATATATATATAAAGAAATATTTTGGGACTCCACCAGCCTATACATGTAGTTCCTGCTTTCAAGCATGCCTGGGTATCACCCATTGAAGTGTTTTTTAAACATACTGCTACTTCTGCAGCTTCTTATATGATATCGGAATTCCAGAGCATGCAAAATCTAAATATCCTGAAACTTTTGAAGCATGGTTGTGCAAGTGGCCGATAATGTCCATGGAAATGGATCTTCCGTGGTAGGACTGTTGAATAAAATTATGAGGAAAAGGAAAATCACTAGCATAAGGCCATATTCTCGTCAAACGTATCACCCGACATTGCCAGTTGCGCAACTTGGAAGCATATGTGTAGTTATATGGTAAGAACAGAACCATCGCTAGGGAAGGTTGGAGAAAGTTACAGCCTCAGGCGTGCATGGGCATTGATGTTGGTGAAGAAAATAAAAGGCCTAGCCACTTTCATACGCTTACTCATTAAATGGGCGAATTCATACAATAAAGAAAAGAGTAACCAGCCCCGGAGGCATCCAAATCTCAGATTTGGTAAAAATAGGCCCGGCCGGTTAACCAGTAAAAGCCAGATCGGGTGCTTCACCAGCCCAAGATCGGCAAACAAGTTAACTGAAAAGGAAAAACCTGGATGCCATTTTGCCAGGAACTCAGAATACATTGGTACAATTTTTAGAGATCAATCGTTCAGCTACAAAACTAATACAATTACATGAAACCATTCTCTAATGCTGTGGAATTGTTGGCCGCTTTTCAATCATGTCGTACTGGAGGATGAAATTTTCCTGCAGTTCATTTGTCGCATGAGACGATAGTAAAATATAATAAGCTACAAGATTTCAGGTGCCACTTTCAATCTAGCAGATTGCATTTTCAAACTAGCAGACTTCCTTAACCTTAAATAAAGATCCCAAACAGGATCCAAGAGGTTAATTTGAGGATAGGCGACTCAAGAAGCCTACAAACATCAAAAAACCGCAAGCCTCTTGACGAGACATGATCTTTCTTGAGCCTCCGTAGAGTAAAGCTTAAGCATGTCAAATATAAGTTTCAAAATTAAATAACAGTCATATCAGTACTTTCTATGTTCATTAACATGAAATAAGGTTCTCTCAAAAAAGGATAGAGTCGCGACCCAGAATTCTGTTACGAGCTTCATACTGTTCCTCATAAGGGCTTAATTGTCAGGGCTCTCTCTCTCTCACTCTCTTCTCTATAAGGACATACTAACAAAATTTAATATGAAATGGCCTAACAATCTTCAACCACCCTTTTATAATTTAAAATCTTGATCCTAGGCAAAATCACCGTACAAAAAATTCTCTACCCTAGTGAAAACAAAGGCATGCAAACACACAGAACTTGAGAAAGGAATGCAACTTGGGACGAATTTTAATAGCTTCCAAACCTTACGAACAGTATCCCACGTGTTAGGATCAAAAGCAAGATATGTTCCTCTCTCGTATGTGTGTGTCCTAACAAGAGGTTCCATATTTGGAGGCCTTAAAAGCCACAACCGCAGTTCTTTATGGTAGAGCCAACCCTGGTTCATCCTGCAGAAAAACCAAAAGAATGATTAGGACATACAGAAAAGAATGCAACTCAGGAGGCATCATTAGCAGATGGAATATAGCAGTCAGATATGCACTCAGGTGTTAACAGATATTGCCTAATTTGTCAATATCGCTTATAGATAACACTGGGATTACTCATGCTAACGAACCAGACCCAAGGTTCCCAGCTACATTGGTTTTGAGCTGTATATCCAAAAATAGCATACAATCAAAAATAAAACCAAACCAACTGTTTATAGATGCAGCTTAAAGTCTAAGTAGCTTCCAGCAAGTGACGTGCATACAAAATCTTTTAGCACTGAATATACACAAGTGCCTGTATGTGTTTCAGTTAAAGAGAGAGAGAGAGAGAGAGAGAGAGATTACAGCTCATTGGCAGCATACAACTGGGCTTCATCATTTGGCATACTGCAACCAAAGGAAAAACCAAAAGAAGCTTTAGTTGCACTGCAACAAAGGGAAAAGCTAGAACATCGGAAGAGTTTTACAAAGAAATACCTATAAAAGATATAAAGTAATGTTTCTGGCCGGAATCTTGAAAAGTATCCTGGCTACATTCATTAAAACAAGTCAGAATTATACATATTAAAAGAACAACTGGTGCACAATAATCCGATGACCTCCGAACATTTTGAAACCACTCACTTGCAATTTAGGTGCAGGTTGTACATAACACTGTGGCAGAGAATACTCAGGATCACCCTTTGCAGGTCCATCAGACCATGGGGAAGCAAAAGTTTTATGAAGATTGTCTCTCGAATTCAAATTCAACCCCAGTGTTGTTAGATCAATTCCCAATGCAAGTGATGTAAGAACAGGATCACTCATCTTTATAACATTTAATAGTCCAAGCAGGCCAAAACGGTCCGGAGTAGCTTGGCTGTTCTGCAACGATTTCAGACTCTGATCTCTATATGACTGCTGAAAGGGCATCACTTGTTGCATGCGAAACTGTGACTGGTTGGATTGGTGATACTGCTGAATAAGCTGATCATAATTAGGATTAGGACTGTTCATGGGTCTCAATCCAAGGTTAGCTGTACTGCTGGTCTGGACCTAGTAGAACAAAAGTCAATATCAGGATAATTATCAGGAAACTGCCAAGAGTGAACCATAGCCATAATCACCAGTATTACTAACAAAGCAACAATAGTATCGTGGTGCCAACAAAAAGGGCTTCAAAAAGATGAGAAGTAAAATAGCATCATGTTTTAAAGTAGTGGAAAAACAAAAAGCATATACCACAGGATAGTTTCATCTTTTGCCTATTTAATGAGAAAAGGTATAATAATAAAATCTATAATGTCAGCAGAATATTTTTGAAGCGCAATTCAAATGTGCATTTTTAATATTTTTGAAACGCAATTTAAAGGTGCATTTTTCATTTTATTTGGAATGAAGACCTAGAAAATCTCACCACCAAGTTGGCATGTCAATGAAATTTTCATCTTCAAAAAGTGAAAAAACATTTATTTAAAAAGTTGTATATTTTTTTATCCTACACGTTTACCTTTTTTTTCATATAGTTAGCTTGTTTTTTATCAATAGATCAGTTCCATACCTATTTGCCGTGTAGGAAATTTATCACACTGTTATCTATTTTAATAGCCAAGGTATTCTATTTACTTTTAGCATTTTTGTTCAAACTAAGTGGCGTTTAATCTAAGACTTACAAGAAAAAAATAGCTATTGCATTGTGGACAAAAAACTCACTAAGAAATTTCCGAGCAAAACTGATTCATAGCCATCAGTGAACCATATACCCGCTTTTGAGCTTGGCAACTCCAAAAGGAGGGATGCATAGCATCAGTTACTGAATTCCATAACTTTATTTGGCCATCCAAAACTTAGCAGCTCATGGATATCCAAAAGTGAAATCCATAAAGCAAAGAGCTTCAGCATGCCTTTTTCAGAGGATCTGTCTCTCAAAGACTGTTTGTGCAATGAAAGAAAGGTAGAAGTAAGAACTTAAACAAATCATCCATAGAAAGAATACCTGAGAGTGATAAGATGCAGGCATGCCATGTGAAGATGGAAATATATCAGAACCATGCAGGTGAAGAAGATCTGGAGTGCTTGCAGCTGCATAAGAAGCCCCTGGGTTACTTATTGAGGAAGCATGATGTTGTTGTTGTTGCTGCTGCTGCTGCTGTTGCTGTTGTTGCTGCTGTTGCTGTTGCTGCTGCTGACGATGAGTCACATATGGCCCTGCCAAGCTGAATCCAGCAGATCTTCCCATCTGCATTTCACATGCAAATTTAAACTCAGTAACTCTTCTTAACCGACAAAAAGTGAAAAACTAATTTAGATTGACAAACAATAACAGAAATCCAACAGAATCAAGAATATGCAACAAAGAACTGAAACCTATGAAGATGCATGGACTTGATTCAAGCCAGCCCTTAGACCCTCCTTCAACCATACCAAAGATACATGAATGTTAGAAGTATCCTAATGGAAATAAATCAATGCAAAAGAAAGACCAGACATACAGGAAAATGCTGAGACTGCATCATTGACATGGCATTTTCATGGTGTGCTTCTTTCTGATGCAAATCCATTCCGAAATCAGCATTATTACCTGCTTGAATAAAACCCAGAAAACCAAAAAATTAGACACCTTAGCTACTGCTGAAACAACAGCAGACGTTTGTCACAGCAATCCAGGAATAATCATTCTGTAAGCCTGATTGTTACCTGATTTGCAAGTGAGAACTGACATAAAAATGACATTGCCATGTAAACCCCAAGCAAAGATCAAAATAAATGAAACGATAAAGAGTAGCTATAACTCCATTCCATCATGCAAGACTACCATAGTAAAACTACACAGTCAATCATCAATTGCAGAATCCCATCAATTAATCATTGACTCAGTCACATGGGTATCTCAGTAA
This sequence comes from Nymphaea thermarum, assembly GCA_011799765.1. Classification (NCBI taxonomy): domain Eukaryota; kingdom Viridiplantae; phylum Streptophyta; class Magnoliopsida; order Nymphaeales; family Nymphaeaceae; genus Nymphaea; species Nymphaea thermarum. The sequence continues at coordinate 214,908 of JAANDH010000431.1, forward strand.
GCTTCACGTACCCATCATACCCATACGGCCATACCTAAAGTGGTTACTTGGACACACTTGGGTATTTTTAGCTCCAAACTGATCCAAACTACTGAATTTTACTTGATTTAAGTTTTTCTAACTCAGTTTTCATTCTATTTTCTAGAGTTATTGTTCATTAACATATTAATGCTTTTATTTATATCACTTGTTTTTTAAATGTTAGTTACATTTTGATTTTTTTGTGTCATTTTGCAAATATACATATATATATCTTGCTGTATCCCTGTACCTAGATTTTCTAGCATTACCATGTCCATACCCCTATCTCTGTTCCCATATCCATGTGACGGAGGTCATTGGTGACTTGCAAATCCACCACTGCCATATACATGTGACTGAGGTCATTGCGACTTGCAAATCCACCACTGCCACGGTTCTGCTATGGCTCAACTTGAAATACTGCTTAATTATATGGGGCAAGGGCTAAGCCACATGAATACAGGTATGGTTCGGATCCGTGGTTAGATGGCAGCGGTTAGATGGCATAACATGTAATAACTATTAAAAAGTCGGCTTTTTTTAAACTTCATCGTTCCTTTTAATGGCAAAAATGTATTTTGAGAAAGAAAAGAGGGGTTAGGTTAAAAATCGTCGATTTCTTCTCTTTCCTCTTCTTCTCTTTCTTCTCCTTCGTCCCCTTCTCCTTCTCTTTGGACTGAGACTACTAAGAGCGTTCGGCTGAAGGGAGAATGTTGGACGGACGAGCAGGGGTTGACGGGAGTTGCCGGAGGCTGACGGGAACCTCCACCTTCTCCTTCGTCTCCTTCGTTCTCATTCGACTGAAGAGGGGAATCGCCACTCGCCAGACGGACGAGCGGTGAGAGAGCTCTGTTTTATAAACTTTAAAGTTTAAACTTTATTTCATCATGTTATTGCACGTTTTGTTGTATGTTTCTTATAGAATAGGGATTTTGCTGTGTTTTTTGCTGTATGCATCAGAAATCTTGATGTAGGTTTTTCGCTTTCTTTTTTATGATATGGAAAACAACTACCAAGCATTGACATTGGAATCTTGGACCTCTTCTAACTTCTAAGAGGATGAACGATGGAACAGTCCTCTTTGTTGTGCATAACGTGGGAGACAGATGCCCATGCTGAGAGTCATTTTTCAATGTTTTTCTTTTAATTTCTCATTTATTTACTTTTACATAATTGTTAGGATTTTTTATTTATTTTTTAAAAATTTGCCATCTTTTTCCCGTTTCATTCCCAATATATATAACTTTGTCGTATTATACCCGTTTTTTTCCTCGCCGTATTATACCCGTATAAGTTTTTTGTGACAATGATATATTCGCAAAATAACTCAAAAAAATCAAATCAAAGAAACATTTAAATAAACAAGTAATATAGTAAAAAATTTTACATGTTAATGAACAATAACTGTAAAAACAGAATGAAAGCTGAGTTGGAAAAAATTAAATCAAGTAAAATTAAGCAATTTGGATCAATTTCGATTTAAAAAGTACCCAAGTGTGTCCAAGCATCTACTTTGGATACGGCTACGGGGACACAAGTATGTGGCCCTTATTGACGTACCCATGTGACTTAGGGCAAGGGACAATTTGCCTAGCAAGTGCTTATCAGCCACAATTGATGGGAAAGCTACATCTATCCACCAACTGGCACAGAACCTTCTTGTGACAAATTAGTTCCAAGACCAACAACTACAGTAGTATTTTATTCACTAATTAGGAAGTGCTTTAAGGAATATAAATGCTTTTACAAATAAACTAAAGTGAAGAAGAAAGCATGTTATTAGTAATTATGACTTCCATGATGAGAGCATAACCATGACACCAGAATCTCTGATACTTGTGAGGAAACATGAGTACCATGGTCAGCACATGCAGTAAAAGGAAAAGTAAAGCTAAAAACAACTAGCAGATAAAATGCAAAATGATTACTTGCATGGAGTCATGGACAAGCACTTCAGTAACAATCAAAATAGACCAACAAGCCAAGGTTTTGCATAGACAAAATTAACAAAGAGATATAGATGAAGCAAAAATTATAAAAGGCCATGAAAAAGGGACCTTTGAATCCTGGAAGGGCCGGAAAGTCTTCATTTTGGATACTGAACTCTTGACTTTGTTGAACTATAGAACTTACACCAACACCTTGTTTTCTTAATGAACCTGCATAAATACATCAATCAACAAGTTGGAATGGAATATCAGAATTTCGTAACAGAATAAAAGTAAGGCCATCCCACCTAATTGCCCTTGAGGCCCTCCAGCGGAGCTTGGACGGCCAGTTAATTGAGGAAAATCATTTAAGTCAAATGGGGAACCATCATTAGCATTTACATCATTTGACATCCCCAAGCTGCTTAATGGATTATTCCCTGCTGCTTGGTTTTGAGCCAAGGGACCTCCTGATGTGGAGAATGAGCTACCTAACATGGGAAACATTTGTGGAGCTGTACAACCAACAAAGGTATTAAACGCACTGAATTACATAAACTCACCCAAGTTGATCAACATAGAGATGAAAAACAAAATCTAACCAAAGTTCACTGCAGTACATCATTTCCTATTAGCAATCACATTGCAAATGTCATTTATGCACTTCAATGTTCAAACATGCATGCCCTTACGCATGCTAAGGGATCCAGAGCTGCCAAAGTTGAATGTTTAAAAAAAAAAAATGATCCTTTTAATTTGATCTGATAGAAGCAATAGGCATGAAAGAAACTAAAACAATTAACATTCGCTTTGGCATGCAAAAACCATCCAACTATCTGAAGCTACATCAAACAGCTGACAACTTTTTAGATACAAGTCTCCATAAAGCATCATACCAAGGACAAGACAACTCCAAAAGTACAAGGACAGAAACATCCTATAGTAATAGCATGGAAAAAAGAATTTTATAGTGGCCTTCTAAGATTAGTTAACCACTGTTTGCTATTAAGGTATACGCAAGCCTTAGTTATGTTAACATAAATAAATATATATATACATATATATAGCCATTGGGCACTCTCAACAGCCCTTGTGTCCATCAATAAGGCACTCTCCCTTCTATTTTTTGTGCAAGATTGTATGCATTTATGCGATATTACAAAATCTCTTCATTATTTATTATTATTGAGTGCACAAATTGTATCCCTAATTCTATGGCAATTGAGATTACTTCAGAGCATTTATTTTGTGATGATATTGAAGTCGCTTTTATTGCATCATGCAAGAGGAGCTTCTACCCTTGCATGTTAGAACCTAAAATGAGGCCTATTTAAGTAATAAGCAACAACTGTACACATGAAAGAAGCTAAAGAAAGCAAGAGAAACAAGTAGCAAAAGAAACAAGTACATATAGAAAGATGCACCAAGGAAGTAACATGCTAAACAAAGTACTTGTATAACTTAGCACAACCATAAAACAAAGGGCCCTACTTAGTGTGAAATAAATCCATGGAACTCATGCTTCTGGACAATCTGGTGAGAGAAAATTGCATGATAACTTCAATATCAGAATTGTTTTCAAAAACCATGGTAAATTGAACACTACTATATGGTAAAAAACTGCAACTAAATATTTGGTACATAATAATAGACGAATTGAAATGTCATATATTAGAGTGCCAGTATATTAACATAGAAAGTCAAAGCCAGTACAAATTTACACTACGTATCTAAGATAGCCCCACATTGCTCAGAAGGAAGAAATTCCCTTCTCTAGAGTTAAGAGGATTTAGGCCCCTCTGAATACAATAGTTTTAAGTATTATATTGTGTCCATAAGGCCACAGTAGATGCCATTCAAGACTTATGTTACTCCCTCATTTGTGGAAGGTGAGCCAGTAGGCAACAAATGCTCAGAATTTCCAACATAATGTCGCATATATGTGAGAAAAAAGATATGTCTTGGAAGATAGCAACCATATTGCTAAATTATAGACAAGCAGGACTTTGAAAAATAGGCACAACTTAGGCATTGCATTCCGTAACCTCATATAAGGAAAATACTGTCATGAAGTCCAACAAACTGCACCACCTAATTCTGTAAATGTACATACTGGAAATTCACTATGCACTTAAGATGTTCATATCCGAAACCACAATCACATCTAAACTGTTTGAGCAGAATGGTTGCAAAGCATAATCTGCTTCCAAAATGGAGGAAACAAAAATAAGTATAGAAGAGCATTGAGAACAAAAGATGTAGGGATAACCTTGCTGAAGCACACCACTCATGAGTCTGCTTGGTCCTTGAACGTTTAAACCACCACTACCACTATTGGCACTCAGATTTACGCGTGAGGCTAGTGCAGGTACACCCAATCCACCTCCAGAGCCTATGTTTCGTGCAACATTACTTGCACCAACCATGTTGCCAATGGAGTTGGTAAGCCGAGGGCCAGTGTTGCCTAAAATAGGAGACACTCCTAGTCCAGGAACAGCACTTCGGTTACCAAGAGAAGCAGAGGTGGGGGTTATGCCAGGAATAGAACCACCAACTCCATTCATGCTGCTACTAAATGGAGGGCTTCCCACAACACTGATGTTTCCTCTATTTGTAACCGCAGAATGTCCGTGCAAACCTCCATGTGATAGCTGCAACCATGTCATAGTTTAAAGCCTTTAGTTGAAGCAGCTATTTTAGTTCAGATTAGTGGCACATCTGCATGCATCTAAGAGCATGGGAGATAAAATGAAACAGTGCCAAAGGTCCCATAGATCATGTTATATGCCTTTTTGTTTAGAAAAATAAATAGACAATCATCATGTGAAGATCTATAAAAGATTAGAAGGGCTTTCAACAGCTAAAAATTAAGATTGACCTAATTTTATAACTCACATAATCACGATTTCACTTTAACTCAAAGAACCATGATTGCACTAGGAAAGGAGATGAACTAGAGCAATAAAACCAAGTTGGCACACACACGTCTTGTCCCAGTAATTTCCAATAGTGTGAAATTTACACAATGTTGTAAAAGGTGTATGGCAACACTTATTGGTAAGGTACAAAATAAATAGGTATTGAAGCATAAGGTAATGCACTCTAAAAATCATAAATCGGAAAACATTTTTACATCCATAAAAATAGAAAACTTAGGAAAAGGTACCCAAAAAAAAAGAATGAAAACGTTATATTACTGGAAAAGGAAACTACAGTTTCATATTAAGATGGCCATGAACGGCATCTTCAAAGGAACAAGGTTTTAATAACTTAAATCACTCCTATCGCTAAACAGATATCAAATAAATAAACATTAATGTCTATGACTTTAGTCTTTGAACAATGCAATTGCCATAAAGCTTCAAAAGTTTGAGTGTAGAAATAAGCTTGTACACAAAGAAACCATGAAAACCCCTAATTTTGATGGTGAAATCATCCCTGGCAGTGTGCTTGATGACACTCTTAATATTCAGTTTTAAGGGTATTTATGTAAATTAAGTGTTAAAAAATTACATGCCACCTTTTATGTTTTGGATGTGCAAGGAGCATTTATACAATATCATACCATAATGTTAGCCTTTTATGTTTTGAAGGTGTAAGTAACATTTATACAATCACATACCATAATGTTAGATGCTGGGGTGTAACCTAAGTTACATCCATTACAGCATAATTACATCCCTGAAACTAGTCTCAAGGTGCATCACAATCACAACAGGTTCCTCTATAGTTACAATGCATAACATTACACAGCATATGATATTTTGCAGCAGTTAGAACCCTGAATTTGCCCTATCAATTATTTATTAAAGCAACGCAGGCACCTGAGAAAGCGCGACAGGAAGGTTGTTTGATGCAAATCGCCCGGTGGAAAGGCTACCAGAAGGCTGCTGAACACCGGTGGAAGGCACCCCACCCAATGCTGAATTGCGAGACTGAAGGGATCCAGGCATATTATTCACATTGAAGCTCCCGTGGATATTATGAAGTCCTTGTAAAGAACCTACCAAGGAGGTGCTTCAGGATGTAGTTTCATCAATGCCATTAAAGAAGTGCAATTCAAGATGCAAGGAACTCCTCTAACCTGAGTGGTGAAAAACAGGAGCAGATCCTGATTGGCCTGAAAAAGAGCTTGTAAAAGGCCTGCCCGTACTTGTAGAATCTGGAAGGTTCGTAGTTGAACCATTTAGAGTCGACTGCACAGTAAAAGTTCAGTTAAGGCAGATAGACCATCCAGAATCTCCAACATATTAACAGAAAAAATGTTGACACAAAAAGGAAATATAAAGCATCTGCAACAAAACAAGATGTCTTGGAACAAGTAAAAATTCAAGATTCAGATGCTTTTGGCTTATCATTTTTTTCTATTAAATGCAAGGGCATGATTTTTCTGAATTGCCACTTCCACGGATCATTTTTTTCTTTTGAAACAAAGAAGAGCTCAGTGGCATGTAACTAGCCAATGAATTGAACCAGTAAAAACAGATTATGGACATAAATCATTAGTAGAGATGGAAACTGACACATGTTAATCAATAATAAAGGACTGCAATTGCTGACAATGAAACACCAAAGAAAGCAAATGACGAAAGATCGCAAAGTAAAGCAAAAATGAAAAAGAGACAAAAACCATGATAACAGGCCCCATTTCTATGTGCACGAGATCAAAGATATGAAATTCTAGAGAATAAAAGAATCACGCAGGAAATCCGCAGCATGATAATCAACCAGACCGGGAAGTCATTATAGGTGGAAAAAGTTAAAACATAGAAGACAAGGGAAAAGCGGCAAGGAGACGCGAATTCTCAAAGGAGAAGCATACGATGACACGAGTTCAAGTCTCAGCAATCAAAAGCATGACTCGTAAATTATCTAAAATCGTTATCGGAAGTTGAAGCATATCAAAAGCAAGCACGACTGGCGGGTCATCTACCAAAGCGAACAAACTTGGGAAGCATCCTAGTACGAAGAACCACATATTTGACCTATCTGACAAATGAAAGTAAAACCGGAGCCAAAATTTTCCACTCTAGTTGTCATCTTTGAAAGGGAAAAAAACAAAAGTATCTTGCACATCGCCCCATACAGGCTCTTTACTTGCCGCCTAAATTTCTCCCAACAACGCGAGTTGCAGGCATCGAGAGCAGGATCATCTCTTAAGTAGCGGAAAGAAAAGAACAACTCCTCTCTCTTACGGCCATATGCAAGGGCAAGCACTAAAGACCAGATCACGCAGAAATCCCTTCACAATTTTGAAATGCATACAACGGAGGAGAGAAAAGGAAACGAAAAAACGAGGTATCCTTTACCTGGAACAAAGACGCCGCCATACTGGAAAAATCCGTGTCTCCAAACTTGCTCACCTATCTCTACTTAGAGCGAAGAAACACAACGAAAACGACCGAGCAAGAAACAACGCCCTAATCCAGAACAGGCACCGAGTATCTCCAATCGAGAAAGGCTTTCCCACTAGAATCGAAACGCCTACTCCGGTGATGCGATGAAGCAGGCATCGTCGACTCACCCGCCCCCGCAAAACCCTGCCGCCCCACGCCTAGGGCAACTCCGCCACTCCCTGTTTATCTCCACCACGGATGGATGGATCGATCGATCGATCGGATTTGATCGGCTAGGTCTGATCGTGGGATTCACGAGAGAAAGGGGGGAAGAGCTTGGGACGGCCAAAGAGAGGTAGAGAGAGGAGAGGAAAGGATTGGACTGATGAAGACGGACGAATCGGGTGAGGCCCAGAGGAGAACGCAGGGGGGAACGGACAATGGGTGAGGGAACGGGACGAACTCAGATTCAAACAGGCGATGGTCCGGCAGAACAGGACGCCTCGTTCAACCTCAATTCGCCCGGGTTCGTCCTCCTATGCGCCATTATATAGAATGTCACAATGAAGAATACCCCCGAAAAATCCCTATAAATTTTAATTATAAGGAACTTTTAAATTTTAAACCGTTTTTTTTTGCTGATAATCAAAGTAGCGGTTGATCAGAAAACTATTCGAGGCAGAATTCAAACGGAAGAGAAAATGATCACTGAAAGTAACATACAAGAGCATGACAACCATTTACAAAAAAAAGAAAAGAAAGAAACAATGGGTCAAGCAACATTTCATAAAGATAAATTGGCAGTTAAAAACTTTGTTCACGTCACCTTCTTCTACGAAATTAATCGCATAATGTAAATTTTCATAATCAGAAATCCATAAGCTTTTGAAAATGTTCATTTATGCACAAAACAAACAAACACAAAACGATTGCGTATGTAAAGATCTACCTTAGAATCAGGGGATCAAATGCTCGATGACACATCAAGTTTGACCCTTCCCCTACATGACATGGGCCTCTATTGATGGGCCACTTGGGTGCACATAACATTAATTGTGTGACCAAAAATATGGTAAAAAGTTATCAGAGTTACCGAAACCAATAAACAAATGTACTTAGCTTTCTTTCTTAATATTTTAATGCGGCTACTGTTTCTTGAAAAGTAAAACTAGTAAAACAAAATAAGGGCAAGAGTTTCTGAAAAGTAAGAGCAAGAGCTTTGCATTCAGTCTACTGCCAGTTTTAGCAAAGCTGGATGTTCTTCCGGTTGAGGATCGAACATCTTGGTGATGCTCCTTAGACCAACCAAAGAGAATGGACGCGCTCTTTTGCGAGTGATCCGCTTGAATATAATTTTATAAAAGGCTTTACCTTTGGAAATTAGACTAAGGATTGTTCGACTTCTTGTGGAATGAAGCTCACTAATATATGAAATCTTAAATTTGAAGGGCACCAATGTGTAAGAAACTAAATAAGGTATAGAAAGGAATATGCAAATAAAATAAATGATGTAGGCAATTTCTCTCAAGCTTTGCACCTTGCTTCGCCGCCGCTCTTATGAATGTTCCTAAAGGTGTTGGTATTTATGTTTTTAAAATGCTCAGGCAACAAGTCTCTAGACCCAAGTGCAGTTTTCAAATGTAATAAATTGAGAGAGGGAAAAAAAAAAAAAAAAAAAACAGGTCAATGAAGTCGTCTAGCTTTCAACGATAGCCTTATCATCAAAGACAGGGATTTCGTATTACGGATTAGGGCTGCTTTTTCTTATTTCACCATATAAATTGCAGAAAATCAATGATGGTAATTGTTTTTTTGCTTTAGATGAATGCATTCTTGCTCTTGATCTAACCCTCTTTAGGGTATACAAGGAGGCCTACGAGATTTGGAATAAAAATTTCAAGTTGAAGTCGAGAGTTTAATAGTTGCAGTCTTTGTAACACAATTTGCATGTTACCCCAAGGGGTTGTAGTGCACTGAGCAGCAAGGTGGTCCATTTCCTAAATGGATTCGTGTTTGAATCATGTAATGGTTACTATCCTATGAAGGGCATAGGGTGAAAGCAGTGGCTTCTCTTAAGGGTGGTAGAATGAACCACTCACTCCTTAAAAATAAAAATAAAAACACAATCCTAATGTTACTGTTCCGTTGTACCACCAATTCAACTCTCTCACTCTCACTCTCACTCTCTCTGAGTTTTTTTGCCATGTTTTTTCCTGCTTCTTCTCCTCTGCTGGCTCAGTAACAACCCATTTGATGGCTGTAATGGCTTATAAGGACATGGTGCACCTGCCAACATGAGCTCCATGCATCTGATCAGATGGGTGCATTTAGAACTCCCAAGTTCTTTCTTTTTGGCAATATTATATGAGGAATTCCTCCAGAGATTCCAGAGTTGATCCATGGATCTCCCCTCCAACACCCCTCCCCTCTCCTCCCTTTTATGAAGATACAAAAGTTCTAAACAAGAATTTGTACCTTATAAAAACTCTACGTTTTTCTTGTCAATCACCATCTTAATCTAACTTTTCATAAGCAAGAAGAACATAGATTACTTCTAAACCCTGATCCGAATCTACCACTAGTTCTTCTTCAGGTTGTCGACAATGACAAACCAGAAAAGATTGGAAGAGGTTTAAGGTGAATGATTTACTAAATAAAAAAAGAAATGTAAGAGAGGAGAGGAGAGGAGAGGAGAGGAGAGGAGAGAGAGAGAGAGCTCAGATCACGTCGAATATTGTTCCTTGCAAGCAGCCAAACTGCTAAGCTTTTGTGAAATAAAAAAATTTGTATAAATGTGGCCTACACAATGATGTTGCTCAATAAAATATTCCCAAAGCTTATCCTAAGAATGCCTGCGACCATGTTCGTTAAAATGAAATAGACATACGGAAATGGTGACACATGTAGCTAAGACGATACAAACGCGTGTCTGTTCTGTAAAAGATCAGATAAGGGATGTAAACGGGTCAGACGAATTCAAATTCTATCAGAGTCCTGCTTAATGCGCATTTAGATCTCAATGTCATCCTTTGGTACTAAATCTAAATCTGACATTTGTATGAATCCAGATTCAATTTGCTTTACTTTAAGTTGGAAACAAATTCTAATTCAAATGTTACCAAACCCAACTAATCAGACTCAAATTCATTATCAGATAAATCCGATCCATTGCATCCTTCTATGCATCCTAGAAGACGTAGATGCTCATACGCTTTAACAAAACATCTTATTAAAAAGAATCAGAAGTCGATACAACGCCCCAATTTATATCATATCATGACATCTAAAAAATGAAAACTTTCCAAAGTTCCGCACAACTTTGTGAGAACAATTAGGACGTGCAAAGTTTTTTTTTATACTCAAAACCAGGTCATCAATTTAACCTCGGTCATCACTAGCCTAATCTGAGCTTAGTAGTTAAGAAACCAAAATACGTTAATGGTCATCACATGTTCATGGGCATTGATGCATATGTAATTATTCTATCCAAATATGTTAGGAGCTTTTTTGGAATATTTAATAGCTAGGTGCTTGACTACTTAGAAAACCATTATCCAATAGTCATACATATGTACATGTATAAGGAAAATGAGTTAGTCATATTTTCAGACTAATTTGAACACCTCTCCTAAGATCCATCAATCTTAATATGAAGAGAATGATAATGGAGAAGAAACAGAAAATGAAGAGACGAGAGAAGTATGAGTAAGGAAAAGAGAGTGAAAAAACTAGCCTTCGTGAGGGAGAGAGGAGAGGACGAGCAATATATATATATATATATATATATATATATATATATATATATATATATATATATATATATATATAATAGCATTGCAGCTTTACCAGAACTTCAAGATAGATTCTCAAATGAATGGTCTGTCCGAATGTCAACATCCACTCACATTACATCAAGAGGGATAGTTCCTGAATTTAGCTAGATAAGCCTATAAAGAAAATTTATCGAAATATTCAACAATCAGAATCCATGTATACAATTCTTATCATACCGACGGGATGCTGATGACCAGGCGTACCACTTGCAGGTGCAAACCCATTGACCCTTTCACCACTCCTGAGTTCTGTTGGAACTTCCCTTTCCACTAATTTACGTCGTGGTTGAATCTCGACTTCAGGATCCTGGGTGTCAGGCTAGAAAGGCCAACTCCACCTAAGCCCTTGATACATGCAACCCAAGGAACTTGGACATGATATGCCAGCTTCTCTATCTCCTCCTTATTTTATCCCGATTGATTTTGATAAACCTCCGACCAGTTTGATCTCCAGAAGCCAGCGGCGATACACCTTCTGATAATCCTTGTCCACTGGATGCCGGGCTGCTGAATTGAAAAACGGGTACAGCAGGGGACTCAAGACCAGAACTTGAAGGGGCTGAACTTGATGGAGTATTAAACAACCGTGGTGCTGAAACTGATGCCTGTGTGTTGTTATTTTCCTTGTTGACTTTCTCGTTTGCAAAAGTTGAGGGGGCTGAAGCAATGCTGAAGGGGCCACTTGTATTGGAACCAAATAAAGCAGAATTTGACGCATTTTGTACAGAAGAAAATGAAAATGCAGGTCTCGTTAATCCAAATGCAGGAGCTGATGATCCACCAAAAGTAACCTGACTTGATGTAGTTGACCCAAAGGAAAACAAAGGGGCAGGCATGGAACTAGCTTGTGTACTATTCGACATAGAAGAACCAGATTGGAAGGAGCTAAATTGAAATGGTGATGGGATAAGTGAAACGCCTTTGGCTGCATTAGGGAGAAAAGATGGAACCACAGGAGAAGACCCAGAAGCAAAGGCACCAAAAGCCTGGTTTGCGCTTGAGTTATCTGAACCCAAAGCTGCAGGTGGTGTAGGTAACTTTGGAAACATCAGAGATGTCTCTGACGAACTTTCACCCACATTCTTGATCCTTTCCTGAGATCCAAACACTGTTGACTGTGAAGATGGAAGGGTTGTCAGAGCTGCAACGGCAGAGCTGCAGTTAAAAAAAAAAAAAACACCAGCACAAAGCACTTAATACAGAAGCAAATGAAAATGCAAAAATTAGTCAAACTGCCAAAAAGTGATGCTTCTACATTAAACTAACCAAAAACAAATGAATAGTAAATAGCCGAAAAGAAAAACTCTCAAAAGCCCGAGGCAGAATGGGTTAACAAGCCTACCATGCCTTCATTTCCAATGAATGGAATTTGAATACTCAAAAGTTAATGATACCAAGAAATGCTATAGAAAGCTACTAAAATCACTCAAATCAACATAAGTGACACCTGCCGTGCCACATGGGTATGGGCAAGAAACATCCAAACATATAACAAACAATTACATTGAAGAAATAACACATTGGGTGATTTTGGTACCTAGTATTGATAATTTGGATTAAAAGGCACACTTCAGGTTAAACCAAGATGACCCATACCTGAAGCACCTAAGAGTGTGTTTTATTTACTGCCATAGCACTGAAGCGAAAAAGAAAAAAATGCTTTCGTCAGACATGAGATGCATAGAAGATAGCTTTTGTGATTTCTAAATTCAGTGTTCTCCAATGTTCCATGGTAAGTTCGTCAGACATGAGATGCATAGAAGATAGCTTTTGTGATTTCTAAATTCAGTGTTCTCCAATGTTCCATGGTAAGGGGTGGAAGTCAGGAGAAATGACACGCAAAGTACCTCGAGAAACACTGGCACTGTTCCTCAAGAGGATGACGTCCTACTCTGCTGTTCCGAAGGTAACAAACCTGTTCTTAGCTGGGATATGGGCCCATAAGCTTCCCATGCATACATACATACACACACACAAATTTCAGTTTTTCCATGTTCGTAGGAGCTCCATCCTAGTTTGTTTGTTAAGCAACCATGTAAGTTAGAGCACCTAAAAACATAACGACACAATCAGGAATAACTTGAATTTTAGCCACTAAGTGCATATCTAGTGAACAATGTGTATGCATTGTCAACTCAAGAAGCAGCTCACTGCAGTGTAAAATGCTCATTTATTGCAGTTATGATACAACTTTGCCACGCATTATATAAGGAGGAGGAGCAAAATGAGTAACCCAAAATTGACATATACAAGCTCAGTTCAAGCTAGACTCATATAAATGGGTCAAGTTCGTAATACATAAGAAGCAATATCATCAGCCAAATAAACTGAGTTTAAGCCATTACATTTGAACTCATTCAGGGCCTTAGGCTTTCCAAGAATATATATATATATATATATATATATATATATAAAGGTTTATAGGAGATGTGATCTGAGGAAAGGTAGAGAGACCGCATTGACCAATATCAGTCATCCATCGCATAAAATCTGATGGATGAGATATTAAGAGCAGGAGATGAAAAAAAGCGTAATTTTCGAATTTGTAGCATGCCCAAACTGCCTCTCCATCCAAAAAATAAAAACACGGGGCAGTTTATGCATGCTAAAATTTGAATTTTCATGCTTTTTTCATTCTCACTCGACATCTTATCCATCAGATTTCATGCAATGGATGATAAGATGGTAGTCCATACAATTAATACCATTCTTCAGTTCATATATTCTGTGGACTGTATACATGTATAGACTGTCTTAGTGTCTTAAGTGTGTGCCAAATCAGGCCTAACCATATGCAGAGGTGCAATTTGAGTTGAGCAAGTCAAAATCGATTTATAAAGCTCAGCTTGAGCTCATTGACATGATAAAGGAGCTGAGTTCAAGCCACATGACTTACAAAAGGAGTGTGTGTTACACCCACTTGTGTGCCTTTTTTGTGTGTACAGACCGCACATGCATGCATGTTGTTTCATGTATTGATCACAACAGAAGGGTTTGACATAGTGATGTTCTCCATCAGCTTTAAAGGAACATCTTTCCTATTAAAAACCCATGACCATCTCTTCCCAAAAAATATTAACAAATCTTGCTAGAGTCAGCTTTGGATTAAGCTTGGCCAACTCAACTTTCAGTATTAACCCAAGCTTGAACTGCAGTAACTCAAGCTCCACTTTTTTCCGGTGAGCAGGAAGAAATCCAGAAATCCCACTGCTCGAGTGAGAGCCAAAACCCCCTGCCTTAATCCTGCCCCAGGATGCAGGGCTGCACCAGAGCCTAGGTTGGACCCCACGCTGCATATCAACTAATGCATTGTTTCCTCCTCAGTGGCACAAGGAGAATGAGGGAGAAGGAGTATGGATGCCCATGCCACTCGAATCAGCAACCAGCCGCCGACCAAGCACTGGCCCAAGCCTGTGCGCCAACGCCTTGATCAGCTCAACTTGACTTCAAGTGAAGCTCAAGCAGATGCTTTCAATACTCATACCAAATCTCTGCATTTGAGGCTGGGCTTGAGCACTTGTGCACCTTTCATCGTGTTCAAGGTGGCCTTCATAGTCCAAAAGTGCATTAGATCAGGCCTAATCATATAAACTACAAAGAACCATGACTTAGGTACAGACCACCTTAAGCCAGTGGAAGACTAAGATATCAACTGCCAAGAAAACACAAGGCTCAGACTAAGCAAGCAATGTATAGGGTCAAATAGGGTCAAATTTTTAGTTTTCTCAACAAGTAAATAAAGGAAGGAAAGCCCACGCCAACTAACCTGAAGGACAATTTGTTTTCCCCTGTACCAAATTTGAATTGTGGAATCATACTAACATCAGCAGTACTAGAAGAGCCGAATGAGAAAACCAGATTCTTTCCAACACAATTTGAGCCAAAGCTGAAAGATGGGACCGTCAAAGGAGTCATTGTAGGTGTTGGAGGTGGCTCACAAAATGCAGGTGCTGAGGAAATAGGAAAGGTAAATCCTGACCCATCAACAGCTGGTGTCGAAAATCTCTCACCAATCTTACTGGCTGTCATCTGATTTACAGTATTGCTTTTGCCCAAAAATGGAAGATAAGTCTGTGCCTCTGTCTTTGTATCAGTCAACTCTAATTTTGAGGTCTGTCCATCCTTGTGATTGTCCTGCTTGACAGACACCTGCAGTATAATGGCCTACAAAAATTAAGCATTTACTAAATTTAAAGGACCATGGCTTTGCATCACAATTGCATAAAAAATAAACTTATCCAACTATATTACAAAGTTGCGGCAACAAAAGAGAGTCTAAAACTTAAGGAAAAAAAAATAAAGTAGACATAACATCATGATGACAGGTAAGAAATCCATGAGATGACAAAACAAACATAGATTGAAGGACACAAAATTATCTTCAGTAGGCCATCAGCACGAAGCTACAGTCCTGATGCATGACTGAAGATTAAATTTAATGATTCTTTGGAGCATTACTGGCAAACCAATAAAAGCCACATATAATGCCAGAAGCAATACATAAACATTCACATTCAAGGCCCTTTTGACATGGTCCAGGTCTCCTCGCAGAGTCCACTGATCGTGGAGGCACAAAAAGAGACGTACATAGTAGTAGTCATTAAAACCCCTCAACAGGTAAACTTTTCATCCAACCAGTCAACTTATATATAAAATCACTAAATATCTCTGTTTTCAGATTTTACACATTTCAATGGAGAAAACAGAATAAGAATTATCGCAGGCCTTGGGACATCTGACCAACCAAACAAAAGAAAACAGCTCAATATAGCAGAGTGCATCATAAGATCATGTGAGCAAATACCTCATGTGTAAAACTTTGAAAACAATGCTTATCAAGGTTCAATGGCTTTCTTGTCCCAATTTCTGAATTGCTGTGCCTGATGGTGATGCCACCAGAGGCTGATGCAGAAACTGGAATAGATGTGTTTCTTGAACCAACATCTTCATTAGCCTTCGCAATCTCGGGCAAAGCTTGCAAGTGGTTGCTACCTTTCCATGTAGTCTCTGGAATGCTAGCTACTTCACCAATTAAAGGCCTTGGACCCTCAGAATGAACGTATTTCCCTTTTAGATCTGATGCAAGGTCTTCCTTGTTTTTAGTAATCATTGTGGATGTAGCTGCATCTCCTATGCCCGATCCACTTATCTCCACGGTCTTACCTTTTGGAGATGGAAACATTCTTCCCAGGTGCTTAGATATTTTTGCACTTATATCAAATTCCGAAGGTACAGACTGAGAAGTAACACCAGGTTTTTCTGTTTTGCCATCCACAATAGGGAAATTCAAGAGACTGCTTTCATGACCACCATTTTCCATTTTCTCCTTCTCCTTGTAAGCTGACCTGGAGCTCCTACCATTATATGAACCAGAGAATAGAGGAGTAGACCTTGCAGGGAGCAAAGAACTAGAGTCCTCCAGAGGATTCATCACAATAGACTTTTGTCGAACCCTCCGAATAGGTCCAACTGATTCATAGGCATTGTCTGCTAATAGGATCCTCCTTTTCAATGCCTACATATGAAGAAAACTTACAGCATCAGATACACTTGTCCCAGGCAAGTAACCAATCCACGTCACAGAGTTAGTCCAATGGGAAGTACACTGTAGTTTACAGAATTGAGAAAAAAAGCTAAGTTTTATTAGGATCATTATGGTCATACTCATACTAAGTATTACAGAAATTTGTTTAGGAAAGCTGCGGAAGCTTGTAGGGTCAAAGCTACGCTTCAAGTGGGCGTGAAATAATAAAAGAAGAAAACACAAAAGCTACCGAACTACATATCAGCATAGAATGCATATCTTCATAGACAGACTCATTTGCCGTTCATTTTCATAGTTTCCAAACAAATTCATCGGGTTAGTCAAAAGTGAGCAGGCTCCCACATTAGGAGATGAACCAGACAAGATTTCTTGGCAATTAGCTCAAATACCAAGAACAACACCTAAAATTCTTTTTTCCATGAAATCAACCACATTTTCCTAAACCGTGAAGTGGCAGATATGACATTAAAAGAAAATCCACAATACAGCCATCCAATTTTCACACTCCCCTCCTTAGATGGAAAAGTGGAAAAGATAGGTAGCCTACTAGCTAGCATGAAGAACTAGATGATGCCCAATCTAATAGTATACAAGTCTTAGACTTATGTTTAGACAGACTAACATTTCATTACACATAGTATTCTCCAGATGTAATCAGAGCTACTGAATAGAAAGCAAGATAACAAACATTTTGTATTATAACATTCACAATAACCTTGAACTACAGAACTCAAACATAAAGGAATCTAACCTGACTACCACTAGTAAGAGGAGTACCAGAGGGCTCCCACTGTACAAATCTTGTGCCAGCACCCTCACCGGTGACCTGAAACTAAATGTCACACTCTGAAATAAAGAATTTGGAAAAAAAAAAAAGGGGAAAACAAAGAGTATACCTTCTCATCAGCACTCAATTGAAATGATTTAGCATAATGTGTACGAGCCATTTTATGAAGCCCAATGCTGCTTCTTTGAGATTGAGGGGTAAAATAGCTACGGTCGTCCTGCCTAATGGCACCTGGCCAGCATGTAGGCGACTTTGGGGCAAGTGAGAACCTCGATATCTTTGGCGTCACAGTTTTAGGAGCCAGTGCAGTTTTTTGAACATGGAATACCCGACTCTGAGAAACAGGGCCATACACTGATGTTCTGCTCATATAGGCTTTTGCTATTTCTGTTGGTGAAGCATAAGAATCATCAAGCACCTACAAAGTATGGTAAAGGAAAAGATCCATGTTTGTTTTGGTCAAAGCACAGGCCAAGCATGGCTTTCAGCATTTAGATCCATAGCAAAAGAACAAGATACAAGAAATTAAAAGGTTGGAATTCCATACAAGTGAAGGAACAAGAGGGGTTGATCCACTCCCAACCACACCAGCATTTGTAGTTGTCTTCGGCATTTCAAGAGGAATCATCAGGTGACTATTTGCCTGTGGCGGTTCTCTCTCCCGTCTAATTGTTGCATTTTCACTCTTGTGGATATCAACTTCAGGTAAGTCTCTATTTCCTAGGGATAATTCTGCCCTTTGTATCATGGTTGCATTTTCACTCTTGTGCATGTCACCTTCAGGAGGATCAATAGTCCTCGTTCGCAGGAAATCTGAGAAGCGATTGAACTCATCCCTGGGCAGTGGATAATCTTAAATTTAATGGGGAAAAAAGGAAAAATTTTGAAACCTTACATGAACATGTGAATATCATAAACAATAACAGGAAAAACTGGAAAGGCAAGCTCATCAAATAAGGGGTAACTATCAGGTACAAGAAACAAATGCCACTCAGCCCTATTGTTAGAATTTATAATGTAAGTATACATACATGTTTTGATATCTACTATCATATATCTTAAACTCCTAGTAGTTTGATATATGATTTGTATATATAAATATATGTGTGTATACATAGGACTTCTTGTATTTATTTTTCACTTCTTGTATGTATTTTTCTTTATTTTTTCGTTATTTTTCGTGCATTTTTCTGAATT